>CM022701.1:68983981-69208981 GCA_012295165.1 Asparagus setaceus | reverse complement strand
TTTTACAAGTCAATACACCTCACCCCTCTAAATAGGTACCAAGTTACAACTAAAGGAAATAATGTACTAATGAATTGAACTATTATTCATACAGGAAAAGGCTATAACAGTCATGCAGTTAAGCTCACAGAGGCAAGGAACACACTTTTGGCATAATGATTTAGGATAAAACTTGGGTCCTGTCCAAGAGATGCAGGATACCCTGAGATGTAGACAATAGATTTAAGTATTTACAGATGAATATAGTTTACCCAAATATTTATTATACTCTTCTATTCCACTTTTAATGTCATAAATATCTTGTTTGGCTTCCTCCTATTCTATTTCTTTTCTCATAAAAATCTTTGATTGATTTGAGATTGAAAGTTGAAACTTTATTCACTCATTTGACATTGGCTCATTATTATGCTTCTACCTACTTTATCAGTCAGATTCAATCTTCTGCCTGAACCACGAAATCTAGGATCTCATGTAGCAAAGCTGAATGGAGATTTATCTTGCATTGAGTTTGTCTTAAATTGAATTTTTCTTACATGACCTTAAGTGCAGTTATCAGGCCATTGCTAACCTTGTCGATTGATATTGATATATTAGTTGCAGTTTCTCCAACTCAAACTCATGAACCTCTGTTTCAAATGAGTTTCTTAGAATTAACTGAACAAAAATTGGGTTGAATTTGATAATGTATCCACATTTGCAATATTTTTAAAGCACTTTAAGATGAATGGAAAACAAATAATAAGATAACTTGTTGTTATGTCTAAAATTAGTTCCATATTCCACATTACATTTGGCAGATAGGTAAGATTCAGCCAAAGACAAATATTTACTTTAGTATTGTTTTGTTGAGACACAGACATGAGATATGGACATAGAAGAGATAGGTAGATGGATGTGCAAAATCTAAAAAACCTTTCAACACAGCAGTTTGAGTGTCTGGATGAGTTACACTGCAAACGTTGCACTGAATACACAAAAGTAGATTTAGTGCATCCCCGCCCTCTATTTGTCATTACTATTTGCTATCTAAATTTCAAAAGGTGAATATTATCCATAGAATAAAAATGCAGGGCCATAATGTGATAGCAAAAGCTGAAAATCTACTTTTATAGATTTAATGGAACATGTGCACTAATCATATAGATGTTAAGCACATGTCCATCGATATCCAGTGTGTGTCATCAAATAGGCATGAAACAGCCACACCAGCCTCTAGAACATGATGATGCAAAGTTGCTAATATTTATTTTACATCATTACCACAATCACAATGTAGTGGGCAGTCGTCCTAACTATAGCATAAGCTGACTCCTTATTATGCGTTTCATTTATTCAAAATGATATCAGATAACACACAACTCTCTTCTTATCGATCAATCATTTTGCCTGGATCATGTTTGCTCATACAAGATATTCTGCTATAAATTTAATATTTCTAGACCTCTCTGCCCTAGGGAGTTCCCAAGCATTAACAGACACCTAACTTTAATAGGTACACTGTTTCAATCAATTGAGTTCTAATATTTACCAAGTCAATGCTTATATATTGAATAAAATATAACGTTTTCTCAGAGAACACCCTAACTTAGGCTCTATTTCATGTTACCACCCTTAATTACCCAACCTTCAGAAAACCACCATCCATCCAATTTTAATCCAAAAAATTTACATTTTGACGGTTTTAGCCCTACATAAGTTTAATTTTACTGAATTTTGGGGTCAAAATTAAATACCTCAAATTATTATCCATTTTAACTTTGACACCTCAAAGTTTTTTTTGGGCCCAAAAATACCACAAAGTTGCTTCATTTTTATTTTCATAAAAGTATTTTTCCCCAAAAATACCCAAAGTTCAACAAAACTTAACTTTGATACCCCAAATTTTCAATAAAATTTAATTTTGATTCTTACAAAATTAAACCTATGAAGGGTAAACCAGCAATGCATAATTTTTGGATGAAAATTGGATGGAAAATGTCATGTGCAGTTCTTTGTTAACAAAATGGTAGATAGGGTGGTTTTCTAAATTTTGAGTAATTAAGGGTGATAAGGTGAAATAGGGCCTAAGTTAAGGATGGTTCCTTACCAAAACCCTAATATATAATATTGAATGGTGAGAACTACTTTCGTTCATTCAAAAATGACATGGTCATCTAAGTGCAGCCATCCGTCTCTATCTCATGTAAGTTTTGCTAATAGCTGATAAGGTTGAAAATGGTATTAAGCATCCATCTGATGATTCACCTAAAGTGTGTTGAATTATTATGAACCACTGAATCATATCTGATTAATTATCAATTAAGATAGAACCCATAATGTGATATTTACTGATAATTGAATAAAGTGCATCTCAAACCAGTTTGTAATGATTATGGTTGGACATATTGCAGTTACAGATAATTTTAGTGAAATAGATGGATTAACTGTCATATGTGATAATAGGCACTCAGTATATATGGAACATCGAAAGAGACGGGATTTAACACAGTTATTAAAGAAGTTGGTTTCCATAGTCCATCATCTAATGGAAGTAACAACAAGAACAATAATTAAGCCTTTATCACAAATTTTTGCCTTTGGGGTCAACTATAAGAAATCTTTTTATTCAATTCATCGTACTTGTGGGCCATGTCCTCGGTTCGGTCATTACTTATAGATCTATAAACCAAAAAAACCAATGTAAAATTAATATAGACATATCCTTACCAATCCCTATGCGGATATTCCGGAGAGCTAGAAAAACGCCAAGAGGTGAACCAGCAGCAAAGAATGTATCCACCTTGATGTAGGAACCCCCAATACAAACATGAAAAAAAAAACCACAGATCAGAATAATAACAGAAAAATCGTACGTAAAAATCAAAGACAGCATAATGTCTCATGGAGACCAAATGTATGGAAGCTAAGAGTTAAGTTGACGGAAAAAAAATTGAGGGTGAGCTTTGGCATGGCAGTATGTGTGATCTACTTTGACATGGTCACAGTTTCAAGTCAAAAGAATAGCTCTTCCGAAATGTGGGTAGGTGAAGTACAGGTGAACAGCCTGAACTACCCAAGGCCCTGCAACGACAGGAGCGCAAGATGCTTTTTTGTTTACAAAGAAACAACTCAAAACAAAAAAGTCAAAATTGGACAATTTACCTTAAAACTTAGCCTTGTTCATTGGTTTAAACACTTTGGCCACTTTAACCTATTAAAGCATTTTTATGTTAGGAGATTTGAACTTAACAAGTAAACATTGTTTATCTAAAGCGTTGAAGCAATCAATCAAAGTTAAGCTACAATAAGACATGCCACAGTTTGAGAATAATCCAGTGCTCAAAAGCAGTTCAGTCTAGTTCCACAGAGAATTGGGCCACATGCTTAGTTATGTGGTCATAATGCCTGTGTATCACTTTTAAAAAATGCCCACATAAAATGATTATGTATCTGGTCTAACAACTCAACCTTTTTTTCTACCCTGCATCCCTATCTACTAGCTCAGGTTAGACTGTGCACCTACCTACAGAATGACAACATTTCTTTTGTGTTTTAGTAGTTCCTAGCAATAAAAGGAAGATTACAACAATGGAGCTAAGAGTTCTCTTTTTCAGTGATCTGGATGTTAAAGGCAGAAAGTAGTCTCACATGTCAGAAAGAACAGTCATTCTCTTAAACATCTGAACATGTAACAAGAAGGTATTGGTCTTAGCATATGAAACCTACCTTCATAGAATTAAAGCGACCTGCTATGATCTGAGAGCGTGCTGTCACATCTTCTCTAAATTCCTGCATCAGAGATAACCAGTACAAGATATATAATCAGGTTAAAAATAAAACCATACATAAAGCGTAAAAATGACACTTTGAAATCCTTTCTTTCAACAATTAATTAAATATGTAACATCTCACCTGAAAGCCAATGTGCAATCTCTTCCCTCCTCTGTGATAGGGTATGATGACCGGGCTTGCTAGTGTATTCTTTGCATACAAGTGGTTCGATTCTGTATGAAAGCCCAGCCTAGATTCATATAATATATTCCTTCACTTCAAAAAAATTTTATATTTGAAAGCAGTAAAAAGGAAAATTAAAATACTATGCATATTATTTTAGCCCCTTACAATTATAATAAAACAAACAACAATAACATAAAAGGTGACAGAATGTGAAAACATAATATAGATAACTATAATAAGTAAAATAAAATATAAATATAAACTTAATTACACAGCAGGTGAAAATGGAATGTTAAAAACCAATATAAAGAATTCAAGTTGAAAAATGAAATGTAGGACAAACCTATAAGCTACAGGATCAAAAGGATGTTAAACATCTTAAACATCAACATGGCATCTCTTCCGATATTCTTTCATCTTCCCAGTAATTTTGGCCCCTACCTAAAAGTAGGAGAAAAAAAGGAACATGCAGTAAAGAGTCAAATGCCAAGAAAAAAACATCTCAAAATATATTTATATTACATGAGTTATATAAAAAAATGGCATCTAATTGCTGAAAACATGAAATGAAAAAACAAAATTTAATATGCACAATTTAAGGAACAAACAATGTGAATAATCTTTTTGCTTTCATTGGGCAACTATCCGTTCAAAATCACGACAAGTTGTTCCCACATGGCCATCTGAAATAATACATGAATTTTAATATATATATATATATATAGAGAGTGTGTGTGTGTGTGTAAAGCTCCTATAAACTTAAGTGGATAGAGCACTTGTCCTAAATTTTTATCCCTTCATTATGCTTTGAGATTTGTGTTCACATCAATGCTATCTTTGAGATTTGTGCCTTTTTGAATCACATGCTAGCACAAATCTCAATGCAAAATCAATGGATAAAAAGGTGGTGACAAGGGAGCTCCTATCCACTATAGAACTATATATATATATATATATATATATATATATATATATATATATATATATATATAGAGCAAGGCTCCTATAAACTTAAGTGTATAGGGAATAGTCATACACCAACTTTTCTATCCATTGATGTTGCCTTGGGATCGTAGAAGATATAAAGCTCTTTTTGAGATTTTGTCTCTTGATCTGGCGATAATGAATACAAAGAGTTGGTGTATATATTCATAAACTTAAGTTTATAGAGCCTTACTATATATATATATATATATATATATATATATATATATATATATATATAGGAAATATGATTCTAAGATATATATATATATATGGAAATATGATTCTAAAAGCCACCTTAGATTGAATCTAAGGATGCACCTCTCAATGCATGGATTGGTCTATTTTAATGGGATCAATCCATTTATCATGATCTAAATGTCTTAAAACATCTATAAAATAAAAATCATGATGTTTCAATACTTCTAACACATATTTTCATTGTCACTTTAGTTATATTGCGTAAAACCATTAATTTCACAATCACTTGATGCATGAGTAACTACAACCCAATATGCCTAATTTTTTGTTTATACACCATCCAAAACATATAGATCAAAATGAATGGGTGGATTAAGTTGATTGCATATAACATAATTTTGAAGGTGCATCCTTAGATTCAATCTAAGGTGACTCTTTAGAATCATATTTCCCTATATCTATATCATATATATATATATATATATATATATATATATATATATATATATATATATATATATATATATATATATATATATACACACATTAATGGGTATCATGTCACATGAGGAATTCCCTCATATACAATGATGTGGCCATTGCATCCATCAAGTATAATTATGAGGGTTTCTCTCTCCTACTTTTTGAGTCACATCATTGTTATATGGGGAATCCTGTGACAATGACATCATTCTAGTGTGTGTTAATGCGCGTGCGTGTGCGTCGCGGCGTCGCGTGTGCATGTGGGCTCGCGTGTGTATTGCGGCGTGTGTGTGTCTTGGCGTCTAGGGAATATGTTTATGCTTGGTAGTGATGTAGCCATTCTCATCCACTCATTCAATGAGGGTGGGTAATCATAATGGGGACCAATTTCAAGTGGACAACTTGAAATGTGTGGATGCTATGTTGCGGGTACTTCTATCATGAAGTGGTACCCTTACCTCTCGTCTCTAGAACTTCATGGACCTCCTTGGATATATGCATAACATGTACTCAATTATATGATATATGTTTTAAATTAAAACATTTGTCATGCACTTCTTGGACCTATGTTAGACATGGGTGATTTATTTGTTCGACCATACACAAGTTCAAAACTATGATTTTAAAGGATTGCTTGAGTGTCTAATTCAAATACACAAGTTCAAAACTATGATTTTAAAGGATTGCTTGATGTCTAATTCAAAACAAAGGTTTCCATTTTATAATAATCAACATAATAAAATAAACTTAAAAATGTGATAGGTAGTTTAATTCTAATAGCTCATAAATTGAGAATCAATAATGATCTCAAGTAATTTATTAATTTCAATATATATAAGTAGCCATGTCGGTGCATAGATTTTACAATTTTGTTGTGTCGTGCAGCGCTTTTGTACCTTTCCATGCAACTTAGTGTGGATGAGAAATAGAGATCACTACAAGCATACTTTATATATATATATATATATATATATATATATATGTGTGTGTGTGTGTGTTTCTAAGGTGACACCTTAGATTCAATTTAAGGAGTGTCTCTTGATTCATAGATTAGACTACTCAGGTAGATGATCCGCTACATTCATTATGATCTAAATGTCTCAAAACATCTATAAAACAAAATCATGATGTTTCAATACTAACATGTATTTTTCATTATCACTTTAGATATGTGTTGTAAAACTGTTAATTTTACAACCACTTGAAGCATGAGCAACTACAACCCATTATGCATTTTTTTTTGTTTATATACAATCCAAAATATAAATCAAAATGAGCAAATTTGGATCAAGTAAATTGATTGCATATAATGTAGTTTTGAAGGCTTCTTTAGGTTGAATTTAAAGTGTCACCTTAGGAACACTTCCCCCAACCCCAAAAACATACAAAACAGGCGCAATATATGTTGTGAAAAGTAATAAATGGATTTAAGAAAAATAGCAGCATCATGTTTATTGTCGACTACTTTTAAAATACATCAAAGAAATGTTAATTTGTATCAACGGAGATTCAAAATTACTGGTTTTCCCATTTTAAACCACAAACTAGTGATCCACCATAAAACATTTCAATCAACATTACTGCTTGAGATTTGCAAGCTTAAGAGAAATTACTTGTTGGGTTATGAAACAAAGACTATGCTCAGTAAGAGCCCTTTTCAACAGTGAGACATATACAACCAGCCAAAGTTTCACAGGTCCAAAAGAATCAAACAAAGAGAATATGGTCATGTATTCAAACTATATAAACTATCAGTTTGATAAATCGGTTATATCTTGGATGACTTGTTAGCGACTTGAGAGCTAGCATCTAAAGAATTAACAGTGATGTAAAAGGCATTATCATCTTTGTATGTTATAGGAATGTCAACCATTCAAAGCATCCAAATCAACTATACATCAAAAACTACGTGTAAATATGTTTGCAAAATACCCTTACCAATCATTACTAAGATGCATCATAGTGAGAGTTGAAGATCTCATATCTTCATTTTAATAATTAAACAAAGAAACAAGCACAAATGTGGGAACAAAGCTAATAGAAATTTCAGCCATAATTGCAACAATTTATACCAGTACCATTGATGGAAAGAAGCGGTATATTCAACAACCTTATGAAAACTCAATCAGCTCCATATCTATATATATGCCTACTACCTTGTCCCAAAATCTATTTTTCTGTCAGTTCCATAACTTATTAATGTGAACACTTACATCATCAAAAACTTATCAAGAATACATTTGCACTTTGAACAAGGTTCCAAATCTCCCTAGACCCTAATAAGCAACTCCAGACCGTTTGAGTGATTTTCTATTTTGGTTCACAAATTAATATCCAAAACTCCAAATCCACAAACCAAATTCATTTATATGTCAAGTTACTTATGGGTGATCAGATGCCAGATTTGCACCCATTGAAGCCTAATTCTAATCAGAAATGAGGACCAGGTAGAAGCAGAGGGTAAGCAAGGCAGTAAGGCAGTAATCCCTCCTTTACTCCCCCTCCCGGTACTAAACAGGTGGAGAGTCAGTAATGGCAGTAATTCCCTCCTTTACTTCCCTCCAGCCGGCACTAGACAGGTGGAGGGAGGTCATCATGCAAGGCACTGTCCAGCAACCCTCTAAGTTCCAAGCTTTCAATTCCGATGCCTCCCCATCTCACCATCCCTCCTCTTATCCTCTGCAATACTTCTTCTGCTTATTTTCTTCTCTATTTATTTAAAAACTAAGAGAGATATGGGGTAGCTCTAATATACAACCAAAAATAAGAGTTTGATAAGATTTAAGCTGAAAAAGCAATCAATGATTATATGGGGAGGATGGGCTGATTATGCTAAAAGTTATGTCAGTGATGTTGAGTTTGTCCCAAATATGATTTGGACCTCTAGCCTTTTCAAACAATGGTTATATGGGCAGGATGGGCTATTTATGCTAAAAATTATGTCAGTGATGTTGAGTTTGTCTAAAGCATGATTTGGACCCTATACTTTTACAAAAGTGATATTAGAAGTCACGTCTTACCACAATGATCACAAAACGGATAAATGCAATCTTTCTAACAATATATCTGCTAAGAATCATGTTTCAAGAAGAGATTTAACAAATTTTACAAGTCAATACACCTCACCCCTCTAAATAGGTACCAAGTTTCAACTAAAGGAAATAATGTACTAATGAATTGAACTATTATTCATACAGGAAAAGGCTATAACAGTCATGCAGTTAAGCTCACAGAGGCAAGGAACACACTTTTGGCATAATGATTTAGGATAAAACTTGGGTCCTGTCCAAGAGATGCAGGATACCCTGAGATCTAGACAATAGATTTAAGTATTTACAGATGAATATAGTTTACCCAAATATTTATTATACTCTTCTATTCCACTTTTAATGTCATAAATATCTTGTTTGGCTTCCTCCTATTCTATTTCTTTTCTCATAAAATCTTGGATTGATTTGAGATTGAAAGTTGAAACTTTATTCACTCATTTGACATTGGCTCATTATTATGCTTCTACCTACTTTATCAGTCAGATTCAATCTTCTGCCTGAACCACGAAATCTAGGATCTCATGTAGCAAAGCTGAATGGAGATTTATCTTGCATTGAGTTTGTCTTAAATTGAATTATTCTTACATGACCTTAAGTGCAGTTATCAGGCCATTGCTAACCTTGTCGATTGATATTGATATATTAGTTGCAGTTTCTCCAACTCAAACTCATGAACCTCTGTTTCAAATGAGTTTCTTAGAATTAACTGAACAAAAAATGGTTGAATTTGATAGCATTATCCACATTTGCAATATTTTTAAAGCACTTTAAGATGAATGGAAAACAAATAATAAGATAACTTGTTGTTATGTCTAAAATTAGTTCCATATTCCACATTACATTTGGCAGCGATAGGTAAGATTCAGCCAAAGACAAATATTTACCTCAGTATTGTTTTGTTGAGACACAGACATGAGATATGGACATAGAAGAGATAGGTAGATGGATGTGCAAAATCTAAAAAACCTTTCAACACAGCAGTTTGAGTGTCTGGATGAGTTACACTGCAAACGTTGCACTGAATACACAAAAGTAGATTTAGTGCATCCCCGCCCTCTATTTGTCTTTACTATTTGCTATCTAAATTTCAAAAGGTGAATATTATCCATAGAATAAAAATGCAGGGCCATAATGTGATAGCAAAAGCTGAAAATCTACTTTTATAGATTTAATGGAACATGTGCACTAATCATATAGATGTTAAGCACATGTCCATCGATATCCAGCGTGTGTCATCAAATAGGCATGAAACAGCCACACCAGCCTCTAGAACATGATGATGCAAAGTTGCTAATATTTATTTTACATCATTACCACAATCACAATGTAGTGGGCGAGTCGTCCTAACTATAGCATAAGCTGACTCCTTATTATGCGTTTCATTTATTCAAAATGATATCAGATAACACACAACTCTCTTCTTATCGATCAATCATTTTGCCTGGATCATGTTTGCTCATACAAGATATTCTGCTATAAATTTAATATTTCTAGACCTCTCTGCCCCTAGGAGTTCCCAAGCATTAACAGACACCTAACTTTAATAGGTACACTGTTTCAATCAATTGAGTTCTAATATTTAACAAGTCAATGCTTATATATGAATAAAATATAGCGTTTTCTCAGAGAACACCCTAACTTAGGCTCTATTTCATGTTACCACCCTTAATTACCCAACCTTCAGAAAACCACCATCCATCAATTTTAATCCAAAAAATTTACATTTTGTGGTTTTAGCCCTACATAAGTTTAATTTTACTGAATTTTGGGTCAAAATTAAATACCTCAAATTATTTTCCATTTTAACTTTGACACCTCAAAGTTTTTTGGGCCCAAAATACCACAAAATTAACTTCATTTTTATTTTCATAACTCAAAGTATTTTTCCCCAAAAAATACCCAAAGTTCAACAAAACTTAACTTTGATACCCCAAATTTTCAATAAAATTTAATTTTGATTCTTACAAAATTAAACCTATGAAGGGTAAACCAGCAATGCATAATTTTTGGATGAAAATTGGATGGAAAATGTCATGTGCAGTTCTTTGTTAACAAAATGGTAGATAGGGTGGTTTTCTAAATTTTTGATAAATTAAGGGTGATAAGAATAGGGCCTAAGTTAAGGATGGTTCCTTGACCAAAACCCTAATATATAATATTGAATGGTGAGAACTACTTTCGTTCATTCAAAAATGACATATGGTCATCTAAGTGCAGCCATCCGTCCCTATCTCATGTAAGTTTTGCTAATAGCTGATAAGGTTGAAAATGGTATTAAGCATCCATCTGATGATTCACCTAAAGTGTTGAATTATTATGAACCACTGAATCATATCTGATTAATTATCAATTAAGATAGAACCCATTATGTGATATTTACTGATAATTGAATAAAGTGCATCTCAAACCAGTTTGTAATGATTATGGTTGGACATATTGCAGTTACAGATAATTTTAGTGAAATAGATGGATTAACTGTCATATGTGATAATAGGCACTCAGTATATATGGAACATCGAAAGAGGCGGATTTAACACAGTTATTAAAGAAGTTGGTTTCCATAGTCCATCATCTAATGGAAGTAACAACAAGAACAATAATTAAGCCTTTATCACAAATTTTTGCCTTTGGGGTCAACTATAAGAAATCTTTTATTCAATTCATCTTACTTTGGGCCATGACCTCGGTTCGGTCATTACTTATAGATCTATAAACCAAAAAACCAATGTAAAATTAATATAGACATATCCTTACCAATCCCTATCACGGATATTCGGAGAGCTAAGCCAAGAGGTGAACCAGCAGCAAAGAATGTATCCACCTTGATGTAGGAACCCCAATACAAACATGAAAAAAAACCACAGATCAGAATAATAACAGAAAAATCAATGCGTAAAAATCAAAGACAGCATAATGTCTCATGGAGACCAAATGTATGGAAGCTAACAGTTAAGTTGACGGAAAAAAATTGAGGGTGAGCTTTGGCATGGCAGTATGTGTGATCTACTTTGACATGGTCACAGTTTCAAGTCAAAAGAATAGCTCTTCGAAATGTGGGTAGGTGAAGTACAGGTGAACAGCCTGAACTACCCAAGGCCCTGCAGCGACAGGGCATAAGATGCTTTTGTTTACAAAGAAACAACTCAAAACAAAAAAGTCAAAATTGGACAATTTACCTTAAAACTAAGCTTTGTATATCTGATGGAAGGTATATATCTTTCTTGAAATATCTGCATTTGGAAGGAACTTAATTGGAGGCCTGCTCTGCTATAGAATCACCATTCATTACTGCTTAAACATATAAGCTTCAGTACAATCACTATATAAATACATCACAAGTATACATAGATATACCATTGCCTTCACAACCTTTGTTTCTTCCATCATAATCCTTGTTACAGGAAGTTGAAGATACTTGCTTTCGTCGAGCCCTGCAATTCTTTCTTTAAGATGTTTCACCTGTAGAATTGGAGACTTGTTAAGTAGATTCACTGAAACATACCTTTAGAATATAATAAGGTTACAGAAGCGTTAGGTGGCCTAGCCGTCAGACAGGCACCTAGGCTCTAGGTGCCTAGGGGAAGCCTAGGCAGGGCCTCGCTTTCTCCTTTTAATTACAATCAATGTTATCGAAATCGCTAGGCACCACTAGGTGCCAAGCTGGAAACCTCACCTAGGCTAGGCCTAGGAGGATTTACTTTTGTTTATATGGTGGCGGAGGAGGTTTGGCCAAATGTCGAGGAGTTGGAGGAGGTGTTCGTAGTCGTTGGAGGAGTTCGAAGGAGTTGGAGGAGGTTAAAGGACATGCAATCTGCATAAGCGGTCTCCACTCCCTAGACGGAGCCTAGGCATCTTAGGTACTGCCTAGGCCTATCAGAACCTAGCCCGCAGCTTTTTAAAACATTGGAATATAATAATAACATCAAGCAGAAAGCTTACAATGATAATAACCATAAAAATCATAAGAATAACACCAGATGATAAATTACTACATTTTTTGATAAATTACTACATTTTTTCTAGAAAAATGAGGTCAGCAAAAAAGTTGAAAGAATTAAGCTCAAGCAATTGCTAACCACGGAGTTATATATAAAATGTTGCTTTGCGCTCCTTGCTAGCTAATACCAAAGAGAAGTAATCTATGTGGATATCGTACATTTATAGCTTAACTAAATCAACATAAGTGAGCATTGTGGATAGGCCATGCTTTTGTAGTTCCACTAAATCAGGACCAGTATCACACTAAATCAGTACCTCTTCCTCCAACAAGGTGATCATTCTGTCCTTGTCACCTATGTCCTCAGGCATACAACCAGAAGTAACAGCATTGGCTTCAAAGATTCCAGGGCCAACATCCGATTTGATATTGCATTTGCTTTCTCCAGAATGGCTTGTAGTTGTAGATTGTTGTCGATACGTCTGATTGATTTCCTCCAACACTAATGAAGAGTTATTTTCCACTTCATTAAAAGGTAGCTGACATCCCCCTTCAGGATTTATTGAAGAAGAATCTTCTGGACAATCCCCTGACACATCTGCAGGGAAAATAGGATTTACAGAGTGGCAAAGATCTTCAGTTTTGCCATGATGAACCATGAACTGTGTAACTGGCATGGAACTCTCTTCTACACTAGCACGGTGGTTCCTTGGGATCTGAATCGCCTGTTGCAGTAATATTGTTATCTGACATCACAACACTATCAGATGAGACAGATTGATCAGTTGCATTAGCTTGATCTTTCTCCCAGCATCTCATGCACGAGAATCCATAAGAGGCATCGAGCACATATTATCCTGATGACAAAGGATATCATAAGATAGGACACTTCCTAATGAGTGTCCATATATAGAAACCTGCAAGCGATAGCATACATTTGTAAGATCCAATGAAAAGCTAGCACAAACAGAAGGTTGGCAGTGTCTGAATCATTACAACAAACCTTCCCATCATACCCAGGATTTCGCTTCAGAAATTTTGCGTACAATCTGTTCAATTGGTTTGAAACCTGAAATACAAGGTAAATGAGAGCCATACTTTTCTAGTTGCTGATTCAAAGAGTGTACCTAAAAATCTCTCAGCTATAAAACATAGTGGTCCTATCTTTGTTCTTAAACCAACTTATTACACTCAACATGTACAACAATATAAATTTGGACTTCATCAAATGATTAAATCGGAACTCCTAAAGCATCAAAATCAATGCAAACCCAAGAATGAGAACATCACATGTGTACTCAAGATCATTTTAATGCAGCATATGTAAGAATTCAGTAACAGGACATTATTTGCAAGGTCCAAATAAGTTATGTAAGCAAGCATGGATATTAAAAACATCTCGAGCCTTGAATATAACTCAAAAGCCAAAAAGTCATTAAGCCCTCTCTAAGAAATAAGCTCTTGCTAGATTTATGTTTTCTTCTTTCATATATAACTAAACTGATAAACAATTGGTTTGTTTTAATTTTCCAGTCTTCCTGTTTTAAATTTCTTCAACATGCTTAAAAGAAGGGTCAAATGTTAATCATAAGGGAATTCATCTTACATCTCAGGCCTCTCTGAGTTAACAATCCAAAGGAAAAAAGCTGCAATTGGGTACTTAGTAAGTTAACAAAGACCTAATGCCAGTACCCATATGCAAGATTGGCTCCCACTTAAAAGGGTACAGATTTAAACAGTTTTCAAGGAAAAAGTAGAGAACGCAAGCATACAATGGCTTCCTGGATTTCTGTGTCCCAAAAGGAAAAAAAAGAGAATGGTTACAGAGACCTAATAGAGCATGGTTATACAGAAGAAGCAAAATTGTACTTAAGGATATAAGATTTTGCAATTATGTAACCTAACAAACCTAAAATGTTACCTAAACTTTTGAAATAACTCAAAACATCATAACCATATGTTATTACGATATAAATTGCTTTATTTCAATAAAACTTACGTTATTTCAATGTAACATGTGTTATTTCAATATAACTTGCCTTATTTTCATATAGTTTATTATAGAGCGAGACTCAAGAGAGTGTTTCATTTTTAAAACTTGAAGTAATTACTTTTGAATTGTTTGTTAAGCTTTTATGGTTTATTTTGGTTACAACATAATAAAATAAACTTAAAATGTGATAGGTAGTTTAATTCTAAGAGCTCATAAATTGAGAATCAATAATGATCTCAAGTAATTTATTAATTTCAATATATATAAGTAGCCATGTCGGTGCATAGATTTTACAATTTTGTTGTGTCCTGCACCACCCATACCTATTTCCATGCAACTTAGTGTGGATGAGAAATAGCCGATCACTACCAAGCATACTTATACATATATATATATATATATATATATATATATATATGTGTGTGTGTGTGTGTTTCTAAGGTGACACCTTAGATTCAATTTAAGGAAATGTCTCTTGATTCATTGATTAGACTACTCTAGTAGATGATCCGCTACATTCATTATTATCTAAATGTCTCAAAACATCTATAAAACAAAATCATGATGTTTCAATACTTCTAACACGTATTTTTCATTATCACTTTAGATATGTCGTTGTAAAACTGTTAATTTTACAACCACTTGAAGCATGAGCAACTACAACCCATTATGCATTTTTTTGTTTATATACAATCCAAAATATATAAATCAAAATGAGCAAATTTGGATCAAGTAAATTGATTGCATATAATGTAGTTTTGAAGGCTTCTTTAGGTTGAATTTAAAGTGTCACCTTAGGAACACTTCCCCAACCCCAAAAAAAAACATACAAAACACAGACGCAATATATGTTGTGAAAAGTAATAAATGGATTTAAGAAAAATAGCAGCATCATGTTTATTGTCGACTACTTTTAAAATACATCAAAGAAATGTTAATTTGTATCAACCGAGATTCAAAATTACTGGTTTTCCCATTTTAAACCACAAACTAGTGATCCACCCGCAAAACATTTCAATCAACATTACTGCTTGAGATTTGCAAGCTTAAGAGAAATTACTTGTTGGAGTTATGAAACAAAGACTATGCTCAGTAAGAGCCCTTTTCAACAGTGAGACATATACAACCAGCCAAAGGTTTCACAGGTCCAAAAGAATCAAACAAAGAGAGAATATGGTCATGTATTCAAACTATATAAACTATCAGTTTGATAAATCGGTTATATCTTGGATGACTTGTTAACGACTTGAGAGCTAGCATCTAAAGAATTAACAGTGATGTAAAAGGCATTATCATCTTTGTATGTTATAGGAATGTCAACCATTCAAAGCATCCAAATCAACTATACATCAAAAACTACGTGTAAATATGTTTGCAAAATACCCTTACCAATCATTACTAAGATGAATCATAGTGAGAGTTGAAGATCTCATATCTTCATTTTAATAATTAAACAAAGAAACAAGCACAAATCGTGGGGAACAAAGCTAATAGAAATTTCAGCCATAATTGCAACAATTTATACACCAGTACCATTGATGGAAAAGAAAGGTATATTCAACAACCTTATGAAAACTCAATCAGCTCCATATCTATATATATGCCTTCTACCTTGTCCCAAAAATCTATTTTTCTGTCAAGTTCCATAACTTATTAATGTGAACATTTACATCATCAAAAACTTATCAAGAATACATTTGCACTTTGAACAAGGTTCCAAATCTCCCTAGACCCCTAATAAGCAACTCCAGACCGTTTGAGTGATTTTCTATTTTGGTTCACAAATTAATATCCAAAAACTCCAAATCCACAAACCAAATTCATTTATATGTCAAGTTACTTATGGGTGATCAGATGCCAGATTTGCACCCATTGAAGCCTAATTCTAATCAGAAATGAGGACCAGGTAGAAGCAGAGGGTAAGCAAGACGCCAGTAATGGCAGTAATCCCTCCTTTACTTCCCTCCAGCCGGCACTAGACAGGTGGAGGGAGTCAGTAATGGCAGTAATTCCCTCCTTTACTTCCCTCCAGCCGGCACTAGACAGGTGGAGGGAGGTCATCATGCAAGGCACTGTCCAGCAACCCTCTAAGTTCCAAGCTTTCAATTCCGATGCCTCCCCATCTCACCATCCCTCCTCTTATCCTCTGCAATACTTCTTCTGCTTATTTTCTTCTCTATTTATTTAAAAACTAAGAGAGCATATGGGGTAGCTCTAATATACAACCAAAAATAAGAGTTTGATAAGATTTCGCTGAAAAAGCAATCAATGATTATATGGGGAGGATGGGCTGATTATGCTAAAAGTTATGTCAGTGATGTTGAGTTTGTCCCAAATATGATTTGGACCTCTAGCCTTTTTCAAACAATGGTTATATGGGCAGGATGGGCTATTTATGCTAAAATTTATGTCAGTGATGTTGAGTTTGTCTAAAGCATGATTTGGACCCCTATACTTTTTACAAAAGTGATATTAGAAGTCACGTCTTACCACAATGATCACAAAACGGATAAATGCAATCTTTCTAACAATATATCTGCTAAGAAGCATGATTCAAGAAGAGATTTAACAAATTTTACAAGTCAATACACCTCACCCCTCTAAATAGGTACCAAGTTACAACTAAAGGAAATAATGTACTAATGAATTGAACTATTATTCATACAGGAAAAGGCTATAACAGTCATGCAGTTAAGCTCACAGAGGCAAGGAACACACTTTTGGCATAATGATTTAGGATAAAACTTGGGTCCTGTCCAAGAGATGCAGGATACCCTGAGATGTAGACAATAGATTTAAGTATTTACAGATGAATATAGTTTACCCAAATATTTATTATACTCTTCTATTCCACTTTTAATGTCATAAATATCTTGTTTGGCTTCCTCCTATTCTATTTCTTTTCTCATAAAAATCTTTGATTGATTTGAGATTGAAAGTTGAAACTTTATTCACTCATTTGACATTGGCTCATTATTATGCTTCTACCTACTTTATCAGTCAGATTCAATCTTCTGCCTGAACCACGAAATCTAGGATCTCATGTAGCAAAGCTGAATGGAGATTTATCTTGCATTGAGTTTGTCTTAAATTGAATTTTTCTTACATGACCTTAAGTGCAGTTATCAGGCCATTGCTAACCTTGTCGATTGATATTGATATATTAGTTGCAGTTTCTCCAACTCAAACTCATGAACCTCTGTTTCAAATGAGTTTCTTAGAAGTAACTGAACAAAAAAATTGGGTTGAATTTGATAATGTATCCACATTTGCAATATTTTTAAAGCACTTTAAGATGAATGGAAAACAAATAATAAGATAACTTGTTGTTATGTCTAAAATTAGTTCCATATTCCACATTACATTTGGCAGCGATAGGTAAGATTCAGCCAAAGACAAATATTTACTTTAGTATTGTTTTGTTGAGACACAGACATGAGATATGGACATAGAAGAGATAGGTAGATGGATGTGCAAAATCTAAAAAACCTTTCAACACAGCAGTTTGAGCGTCTGGATGAGTTACACTGCAAACGTTGCACTGAATACACAAAAGTAGATTTAGTGCATCCCCGCCCTCTATTTGTCATTACTATTTGCTATCTAAATTTCAAAAGGTGAATATTATCCATAGAATAAAAATGCAGGGCCATAATGTGATAGCAAAAGCTGAAAATCTACTTTTATAGATTTAATGGAACATGTGCACTAATCATATAGATGTTAAGCACATGTCCATCGATATCCAGTGTGTGTCATCAAATAGGCATGAAACAGCCACACCAGCCTCTAGAACATGATGATGCAAAGTTGCTAATATTTATTTTACATCATTACCACAATCACAATGTAGTGGGCAGTCGTCCTAACTATAGCATAAGCTGACTCCTTATTATGCTTTCATTTATTCAAAATGATATCAGATAACACACAACTCTCTTCTTATCGATCAATCATTTTGCCTGGATCATGTTTGCTCATACAAGATATTCTGCTATAAATTTAATATTTCTAGACCTCTCTGCCCCTAGGGAGTTCCCAAGCATTAACAGACACCTAACTTTAATAGGTACACTGTTTCAATCAATTGAGTTCTAATATTTACCAAGTCAATGCTTATATATTGAATAAAATATAACGTTTTCTCAGAGAACACCCCTAACTTAGGCTCTATTTCATGTTACCACCCTTAATTACCCAACCTTCAGAAAACCACCATCCATCCAATTTTTAATCCAAAAAAATTTACATTTTGACGGTTTTAGCCCTACATAAGTTTAATTTTACTGAATTTTGGGGTCAAAATTAAATACCTCAAATTATTATCCATTTTTAACTTTGACACCTCAAAGTTTTTTTTTTTTTGGGGCCCAAAAATACCACAAAGTTGCTTCATTTTTATTTTCATAAAAAGTATTTTTTCCCCCCCAAAAAAATACCCAAAGTTCAACAAAACTTAACTTTGATACCCCAAATTTTCAATAAAATTTAATTTTGATTCTTACAAAATTAAACCTATGAAGGGGTAAACCAGCAATGCATAATTTTTTGGATGAAAATTGGATGGAAAATGTCATGTGCAGTTCTTTGTTAACAAAATGGTAGATAGGGGTGGTTTTCTAAAATTTTGAGTAATTAAGGGTGATAAGGTGAAATAGGGCCTAAGTTAAGGATGGTTCCTTGACCAAAACCCTAATATATAATATTGAATGGTGAGAACTACTTTCGTTCATTCAAAAATGACATATGGTCATCTAAGTGCAGCCATCCGTCTCTATCTCATGTAAGTTTTTGCTAATAGCTGATAAGGTTGAAAATGGTATTAAGCATCCATCTGATGATTCACCTAAAGTGTGTTGAATTATTATGAACCACTGAATCATATCTGATTAATTATCAATTAAGATAGAACCCATAATGTGATATTTACTGATAATTGAATAAAGTGCATCTCAAACCAGTTTGTAATGATTATGGTTGGACATATTGCAGTTACAGATAATTTTAGTGAAATAGATGGATTAACTGTCATATGTGATAATAGGCACTCAGTATATATGGAACATCGAAAGAGACGGGATTTAACACAGTTATTAAAGAAGTTGGTTTCCATAGTCCATCATCTAATGGAAGTAACAACAAGAACAATAATTAAGCCTTTATCACAAATTTTTGCCTTTGGGGTCAACTATAAGAAATCTTTTTATTCAATTCATCTTACTTGTGGGCCATGACCTCGGTTCGGTCATTACTTATAGATCTATAAACCAAAAAAACCAATGTAAAATTAATATAGACATATCCTTACCAATCCCTATGCGGATATTCCGGAGAGCTAGAAAAACGCCAAGAGGTGAACCAGCAGCAAAGAATGTATCCACCTTGATGTAGGAACCCCAATACAAACATGAAAAAAACCACAGATCAGAATAATAACAGAAAAATGAAATGCGTAAAATCAAAGACAGCATAATGTCTCATGGAGACCAAATGTATGGAAGCTAAGAGTTAAGTTGACGGAAAAAAAAATTTGAGGGTGAGCTTTGGCATGGCAGTATGTGTGATCTACTTTGACATGGTCACAGTTTCAAGTCAAAAGAATAGCTCTTCCGAAATGTGGGTAGGTGAAGTACAGGTGAACAGCCTGAACTACCCAAGGCCCTGCAACGACAGGAGCGCAAGATGCTTTTTTGTTTACAAAGAAACAACTCAAAACAAAAAAAAGTCAAAATTGCACAATTTACCTTAAAACTAAGCTTTGTATATCTGATGGAAGGCGTATATATCTTTCTTGAAATATCTGCATTTGGAAGGAACTTAATTGGAGAGGCCTGCTCTGCTATAGAATCACCATTCATTACTGCTTAAACATATAAGCTTCAGTACAATCACTATATAAATACATCACAAGTATACATAGATATACCATTGCCTTCACAACCTTTGTTTCTTCCATCATAATCCTTGTTACAGGAAGTTGAAGATACTTGCTTTCGATCGAGCCCTGCAATTCTTTCTTTAAGATGTTTCACCTGTAGAATTGGAGACTTGTTAAGTAGATTCACTGAAACATACCTTTAGAATATAATAAGGTTACAGAAAGCGTTAGGTGGCCTAGCCGTCAGACCAGGCACCTAGGCTCTAGGTGCCTAGGGGGGAAGCCTAGGCAGGGCCTACGCTTTCTCCTTTTTTTAATTACAATCAATGTTATCGAAATCGCTAGGCACCACTAGGTGCCAAGCTGGAGCCTCACCTAGGCGCTAGGCCTAGGAGGATTTACTTTTTTGTTTATATGGTGGCGGAGGAGGTTTGGCCAAATGTCGGAGGAGTTGGAGGAGGTGTTCGTAGTCGTTGGAGGAGTTCGAAGGAGTTCAGAGGAGGTTAAAGGACATGCAATCTGCATAAGCGGTCTCCACTCCCCTAGACAGGAGCCTAGGCATCTTAGGTACTGCCTAGGCCTATGCGGAGCCTAGCCCGCAGCTTTTTAAAACATTGGAATATAATAATAACATCAAGCAGAAAGCTTACAATGATAATAACCATAAAAATCATAAGAATAACACCAGATGATAAATTACTACATTTTTTTGATAAATTACTACATTTTTTCTAGAAAAATGAGGCCAGCAAAAAAGTTGAAAGAATTAAGCTCAAGCAATTGCTAACCACGGAGTTATATATAAAATGTTGTTGCTGCTCCTTGCTAGATAATACCAAAGAGAAGTAATCTATGTGGATATCGACATTTATAGCTTAACTAAATCAACATAAGTGAGCATTGTGGATAGGCCATGCTTTTGTAGTTCCACTAAATCAGGACCAGTATCACACTAAATCAGTACCTCTTCCTCCAACAAGGTGATCATTCTGTCCTTGTCACCTATGTCCTCAGGCATACAACCAGAAGTAACAGCATTGGCTTCAAAGATTCCAGGGCCAACATCCGATTTGATATTGCATTTGCTTTCTCCAGAATGGCTTGTAGTTGTAGATTGTTGTCGATACGTCTGATTGATTTCCTCCAACACTAATGAAGAGTTATTTTCCACTTCATTAAAAGGTAGCTGACATCCCCCTTCAGGATTTATTGAAGAAGAATCTTCTGGACAATCCCCTGACACATCTGCAGGGAAAATAGGATTTACAGAGTGGCAAAGATCTTCAGTTTTGCCATGATGAACCATGAACTGTGTAACTGGCATGGAACTCTCTTCTACACTAGCACGTGGTGGTTCCTTGGGATCTGAATCGCCTGTTGCAATAATATTGTTATCTGACATCACAACACTATCAGATGAGACAGATTGATCAGTTGCATTAGCTTGATCTTTCTCCCAGCATCTCATGCACGCAGAATCCATAAGAGGCATCGAGCACATATTATCCTGATGACAAAGGATATCATAAGATAGGACACTTCCTAATGAGTGTCCATATATAGAAACCTGCAAACGATAGCATACATTTGTAAGATCCAATCGAAAAGCTAGCACAAACAGAAGGTTGGCAGTGTCTGAATCATTACAACAAACCTTCCCATCATACCCAGGATTTCGCTTCAGAAATTTTGCGTACAATCTGTTCAATTGGTTTGAGACCTGAAATACAAGGTAAATGAGAGCCATACTTTTCTAGTTGCTGATTCAAAGAGTGTACCTAAAAATCTCTCAGCTATAAAACATAGTGGTCCTATCATTGTTCTTAAACCAACTTATTACACTCAACATGTACAACAATATAAATTTGGACTTCATCAAATGATTAAATCGGAACTCCTAAAGCATCAAAATCAATGCAAACCCAAGAATGAGAACATCACATGTGTACTCAAGATCATTTTAATGCAGCATATGTAAGAATTCAGTAACAGGACATTATTTGCAAGGTCCAAATAAGTTATGTAAGCAAGCATGGATATTAAAACATCTCGAGCCTTGAATATAACTCAAAAGCCAAAAGTCATTAAGCCCTCTCTAAGAAATAAGCTCTTGCTAGATTTATGTTTTCTTCTTTCATATATAACTAAACTGATAAACAATTGGTTTGTTTTAATTTTCCAGTCTTCCTGTTTTAAATTTCTTCAACATGCTTAAAAGAAGGGTCAAATGTTAATCATAAGGGAATTCATCTTACATCTCAGGCCTCTCTGAGTTAACAATCCAAAGGAAAAAGCTGCAATTGGGTACTTAGTAAGTTAACAAAGACCTAATGCCAGTACCCATATGCAAGATTGGCTCCCACTTAAAAGGGTACAGATTTAAACAGTTTTCAAGGAAAAGTAGAGAACGCAAGCATACAATGGCTTCCTGGATTTCTGTGTCCCAAAAGGAAAAAAAAGAGAATGGTTACAGAGACCTAATAGAGCATGGTTATACAGAAGAAGCAAAATTGTACTTAAGGATATAAGATTTTGCAATTATGTAACCTAACAAACCTAAAATGTTACCTAAACTTTTGAAATAACTCAAAACATCATAACCATATGTTATTACGATATAAATTGCTTTATTTCAATAAAACTTACGTTATTTCAATGTAACATGTGTTATTTCAATATAACTTGCCTTATTTTCATATAGTTTATTATAGAGACGAGACTCAAGAGAGTGTTTCATTTTTAAAACTTGAAGTAATTACTTTTGAATTGTTTGTTAAGCTTTTATGGTTTATTTTGGTTACATCATTATGAGATTGTGAAATTATTAACGTGACTATTAAAATGAATGCTAAATTTTGAACCAGATGTAAATTTGTGATTATTTATTTGAATTTTATATTGTGATACTTGTTAGTAAATCCATTATAGCTAGTATTAAATTAAGGAATTTTTATTAAAATATTGTTTTGCATTTTAATATTTTGTTCCTAATTTTAAAATTATTATGAACATCTTTTACATATTTTAAATATCTTATGGGAAATTATATTTATAAATTACACAATAAAAAAATATATAAACTACATTATGCATGGTGCGTTGTGCTATCGAGAGACCTTAAGTTTATACATTGTGGTATTTTTCAACATTGCTTAAGGCTTGACAGTGTTTCCTTTTGATTTTTGTTTTGAACTTGAAGTACATAAGCTTTTGGATTGGTTGCTAAGCATTTATGACGTATTTTTATTGAGAAATCGTGATCACATATTTCATAATTGTGATGTTATATTTAAAAAAACGTGATGATTCTATTTATTAAAAATTGTGAATATTTTTTTATTAAATATTTTAAATAAATAGTAAAACATGTTACCTATACTATGCATTACGTTGTTTTGCATTTTACGTTACCGTGAGGCTAGCGTTACATTGTGTGTTATCGCAACATTGGTTTTATTCTCAATTCCTCTTAAGACTAAATAATGATACAATTAATTCCCTCTGCTTGCACGATGAGAAAGACAGCCTCCTACTTTCCAGTTTCAAGAAAGCACAAGTACATGAAAAGAATATTAAAATAAACTTTTGAGGGTATGGAGAGACACTGATTTCGATCAGACTCGAGTAATTCTTGCCACCGATTACAACCATTCACATCTTCGGTTATTGGCAGAAAGGCTGGTCAAACAGATCTCTAAATGAACAGCTATGTGGCCTACCAATACCATGAGCAACCGCTTGAGAAATAGGCTGCCTTCAGTATCTCAAATCCACATGTCAAATATTTCAATACCACATGCTATGCTCCCAATAGAGAATAACTTCCATTAGCAACTCTGGGAATCTCTAGCTATACTGGGGCAAATCAGTTTACACCAACAAACTGTGCAAGACTCTTGCACAACACAGTGGAATATAAAATTATTCCAAAATACTTGAACGAAGATGAAGAAAACTGAATTGAAAACTTTTAAAAACGGACGATTTAGCCATCACTAGTCATGACATGGTTCAGAGAATTATGAAGGAAACCCAAACAATTAGTATCATGGAAAAGCTCCCATGGTAGACATGAGCACAATGGAAAAGCACTAGAAGGGAAACCAGCCAAAACCATCTGGCAGCAAAAATATATGTCAAAGCATATCTTGAAAAGTTTTCAGGTCTTAATTAACTGAAGCCTGAATGCATCGAAGAACTTACGCCTCAAGGGTGGGTAACCTCAAACTCATGCCCTTGAAGGTCCTGAAGTATATAGTAGTTTGCCCAACAGTTGGTATTGTTCATGCACATTTAACAGCCTCTGGTTCAAAGCATATATAAACCACAAGACACAGTCCACAAAGATTCAGCCAAGTTTGATGCACGAATTTGTACGCAGTTAGGCACATATTTAGAAACCAGAAGTAATTATGCCGTGTGGTAACTAGAATGATGACAAACGTATACACAAGCCATTACAATGCCTTACTTTCCTCTTGGAAAAACACAAGCCTAACACCTCGTGATAAATAGAATGATGACAAACATATACAGAGGCCATTAGACCGCCTTACTTTCCTCTTGGAAAAACACAACAAAGCCTAACACTGACTGACCTCCTAGACCACAGAGTTAACACAAGCTACCTCTCTTAAGTCCATATCTTTACAAAGAACGTTGGATAGTCATCTGTAACTTCCATTTACAACGAAATATAAATGGAAAACCTACTTGGCCCAAAAACCTACCTCAAGCATAAAATAATAAAAACACAGCACAATTTTTCATAGTTAGCACTACACTTGATAATGCTATCCATATGCTTAAAGTCCTAGGGAAGTTTTTTTTTTTTTTTCCTTGTCAACTTTGTGCTAGTAATTTTGCCACGTTAAGCTTAAAATAAATTCTCAGGAATCTCTATAAATCTCTAAACAACAAATTTGTCCGAATCAAAAAACCAAAACTGAAGCAAGATTATTTAACGAGAAATAAGTAAGCATGAAGATTTTTCTTGATTCGGCTCTTCTAAAGAAATTTCTGCAAGGTATATTCGTATTGACAATGGTTATGGCTCATCCTTTCAATATTGGTATCCAGAGTTTCGGCAGTTTTTCTAAGATATCATATTGTTTGTTACCAGTGCCTTAAATATTCCAAATTTTAAAAATAATACTACAGACAATTAGCAATATTCTTACTTTTTTTTTTTGAATTATTGTAAGATTTGATTAATTAACTAAGATGCAGGTTTCAATTAATAGACTAAATACAGAAGTAAGCTTTTGCCAAGAACGTTACTCTGTCTAATATGTAAGTATAAACATAGATAGTCCTAATGACATGAAGGAAGTTGAAGTCTTGAACACATCGTATATGATTAAACAAATTCAAGTAATGAGTTAAACATAACATGAAAGAAAATGTTTTAGAGGGTTTCAAACCGATATAGTATTTTTATTGATATTGAAATAGACCAAATACAAAAGATTTTTCATTTAGCTGAACCGACTAATCTAACCAACCACTCAAGAGAATAATTAACCCTTCTTTGAATAACTGGATTTCTGTTCATTTTATTCATCATTGGTCTTCTCTTCTAGTCCTGCCTTCTCTATCATTGATAAGTCCGATTTTCTTTTGATCTCCTGACGAGAACATTTTCTATAAACTAATTTAGTCAACCATTGAAAATAAACAGAATCATCGATCAAGAAAAGGGAAATGGGTAAGATTGAGTTTCATGTCGAACAGGCAAAGAGAATGGTCTGACCATCAGGTAATATGGCATGGTGTAAAGGAAAATTTTGTATGCATACATTGATGTCCTTAATCATAAATGTAACGAGATTTGAATGAGCTTTAAATAGTAACAAAGTACTAATATTATGTGCCCCATATTTTGTGTGATTACTGTCCTTTTACCAATTAGTGTGGGACACATCCCAATAAGCTTTTTGTAAAGGGGCTTATATCCTAAAAAACTATATTTTATTGCATCTGATTCTAATAAGGTAGAATGCAAAAATGGGGAAATTCATCCATTTACTAATACTATTCAAGTTAAACATCAATAAATTGAATGGTAAACTGAGAAAATAAATAAAATTCAGAAAGACAGATCAGCTACAAATTACCGAGTCAATTATGTCCTGGCAGTGCATGGGGCTCATGTAGTAGAGGACATCATGAACTGTGGCACTTAATGTCACACGAAGACCACGAACACCATCCAAAGTGATCTTTTCAACTGCGTTTTCACTGCTCAGCTTCAATGCCTTTCTCCACTACGAAGAAAAAAGAGCTCAAAAACATTAAAGAGCAAACAAAAGCATAGAGCACGTGATCTGTTTGACTCACTAAAAGAAAAGCATCAGCAAAAAGACATTTAAGAAACTAATCATAATGAACGAAAATTTGCCCAATCTTCATTTGTGAAATTGAGGCTGCAGATATTCTTACTACATCAGTAGTTAAACTAGATCCAACACCAAGAGTTTAAAGCTCAGTCTAGATTATAGTCAACTGAAAAGAAACTCCCTCCTCATTTTAAGAGCAGGAGGATCTAGTGGAATCACAAGATATATTCAAGATAGAAAACTGTCGTGTGGAACAAAATATACACTTGTATCACACTTCACTGAGGTCATTGTATGTAGACAAGCAGGATCAGACTCTTATCTGAATGTTTATAGAAAATTTAAAAACATGACTTTGCATTAGTCATGCCTTCACTTACTAGTACAACAGAAGATAAGAAAATCAATTATATCTCTTTTTGTATGAGTGTCAGACTTCCATAGAAAATGGTATGTAGCTAGTTTTATTCATGGAATGAGATTAAATATGACATGGTTAAATTTGTGGGCCAGAGCTTATACTGAAACTATTTGGCCCAACATGATAACAAAGGGATTATAGAAATAGATTTCTAACGCTGACACCATCTATGAGGAATCCAAAAACCCATACTCATAACCAATAAGACTAACAACAATTTGGGAAAGTCTGTTCTTTATTTCTAAATTCTAATGAATAGCAATAACTGATGGGTAACTACTCAAATTGGAATAGAGACACAATAAGAGAGAATAGGCATCCCATGGAGAAGATATTGGTGCACTTGGATTATTGTCTGAACTTTTTTTGAAGTTTAAATCAAGTTGGATATCCAAACCTGCACAGCTCTGAAACATCTTGACCTAAGTTAAACGGATATATGTACAGATGTGCATATGTGTACGTGACACGAAAAATTTGTAAAAGGTAGTATACGGAGACACAGCTACACATACAAGTGTATATAATAATAAGTTTCATGAGATCAATATCATATTTTTTTTATGTCAGGTGCTATGAAATAAAATTCCTGTTAGAATATAAAAATATAACCCTCAAGCCTCACAACAACTTCGGAGTTTAGGTAACTTCGAGTTTTGGTGTACTAGTTAGAGGGACTTTAAGATGGTATCAGAGCAACCTAGGTTTGAGTCCCACTGGCCACGAATTTAATGCCGATTTTTCATTAAAAATTTGATACCATGCGCCTGTCCAGGCTTCAGCCCATAAAAAGGGCGCTCATTCTGCAGAGCATGTTAGAATATAAAAATGTAACCCTCAATGCAACTTCGATGTTTTGGTGTACTGGTTAGAGGGACTTTAAGGATATCCAAAAGACAGTTTGTAATTATAGTTTTCAACTAGGTACAGGCTGAAACAAACCAATTTATGTCCAACGAGTTTCAAGAATTGCATGTGTAGGATATACATCAAGGAAGTATATGGCAAGTCTTTTAAAATAGAACATGTATTATATAATTGAATACACATTTAAATAAGTGTATGCAAATATTCAAGGAGTGTCCACTGAAGTTTCGGTGTTGGGTGCGGGTACAACACAAGCACGCCTCCAAATAGAAGTACCCACACAACATAGATCTTGACTTTCTCCATATCACTCAAAGTACCCCTTTCCTTGTCTTGGAGTTTGCGCAGAAGCCTGCAGCAACAACAGATCTATGATCTAACTTGTCAATCTATCTTTTCTAGGATCAAAATTTTAAGAAATTAAATATGATTTGAGAATGATAATTAAGCTTAATATATTACATCATCATAAGTAAAATTTATTGAATAGTCACATGGTAATTTGAGAGATGGAAAAAGTCAGACCAATTGGCCACTTGCAAAACACTAGCTCACTCAAAGACAAGGGCCAAGAATGTTAACGTGTTCCTCTAATTTGGGAATATATTTGCCTCTTTGGATTGTATTAGCCCTTAGCAATCCCAAATAAATTGCTTACCCTCTCCCTCAATTTCTTCTATACGCAGCAAAGAACTAAGTGAATTGCTTCTAAATTGTGTGACCATAGACTCCACAATCTACAGCAACAGATAGGTCTTTCAACCAACCAACTGGCATATAGGTGCAGTGACACTCTTGCAAAGCAGTTTCCATGGCTAAAAACTTGATATCAAAACTCAAGAGCATGACTTCAGCTGCCAAAAAGTTTTGTCCGAATTCTAGCATAACATGCTCAGCATGAATTAGCACTCCAAAATCAGCCCTTTTTCATCCAGAAAAAGCTCTGATGGTGGTCATGATATTGCATGTACAATTATATGATCAACCAAAAGATAAATCAAATTTTTTTTCTCACACATCAAAATATTAAAACCATAGTAAAACCGAGTGCAGATCTGTGACATGTCTTGTAGCCTTCAGACAACCTGCTGACTTTTCATTTCGTATTAACCGTGTAGATTTTTCATACTCTCAGAAAGCATAAAGAACAAGAACTAAAACCCGTAAAAGGCTGATGGACAAGGTATTACATCAACATAATATTAAGGCCCTTTTAGTAACAGAAAAATTAAATAGCAAATTTTCTGAACAATTATATGATCAACCAAAAGATAAATCAAATTTTTTCTCACACATCAAAATATTAAAACCATAGTAAAACCGAGTGCAGATCTATGACATGTCTTGTAGCCTTCAGAACACCTGCTGACTTTTCATTTCGTATTAACCGTGTAGATTTTTCATACTCTCAGAAAGCATAAAGAACAAGAACTAAAACCCCGTAAAAAGGCTGATGGACAAGGTATTACGTCAACATAATATTAAGGCCCATTTAGTAACAGAAAAAATTAAATAGCAAATTGTATGGGAAAAAAATAGGACCAGAACTTTACCATATAACTAAAACCAAAAATAACATGAGAAGGAAACCTTGAAAGATTCTAGTAAGAGGAGAATAATATTGCAGTTTTACCTGGCAAGGAATGAAGAGAACCCGTTGGGTGCATCTCTGAAACGGAGTTAAGTGCCTTTCAGCTAGGCTTGACGTTATGCGACGGAAATCACCAACATCATCAACCAAGTTAGCTTTCTCTAATCTTTGGCCAATACCATGAACCATGAAAACTAGATGTCCAACAGGCACCTGTGGAACAAGAAACAGAATCCAAATACATGTCAGGCATTCCATCTTTAGTTTGGAAAGTTGCAACTGACATTAAAAACTAGATGTCCAACAGGCACCTGTGGAACAAGAAACAGAATCCAAATACATGTCAGGCATTCCATCTCTAGTTTGGAAAGTTGCAACTGACATTATTTCTTCATTATTATTGTGAATATTTTTCATCACATTCAAATTATATACTAAAAGGAAAAGCAATTTCAACTGACAAGCCTTATCCAATTACTTTAGTTTGCATTTCTCCTTTAATTACAATCAATGTTATCGAAATCATTAGAGCACCACTAGGTGCCAAGCTGGAAACCTCACCTAGCTAGCCTCCTGGAGGATTTACTTTTATATATGTATGGAGGTTTGGCAAATGTCGAGGAGTTGGAGGAGGTGTTGTGAGTCGGTGGAGGAGTTCGAAGGAGTTGGAGGAGGTTAAAGGACATGCAATCTGCATAAGCGGTCTCCACTCCCTAGGCGGAACCTAGGCATCTTAGGTACTGCCTAGGCCTATCTGAAACCTAGCCCAGCTTTTTAAAACATTGGAATATAATAATAACATCAAGCAGAAAGCTTACAATGATAATAACCATAAAATCATAAGAATAACACCAGATGATAAATTACTACATTTTTTTGATAAATTACTACATTTTTCTAGAAAAATGAGGCCAGCAAAAAGTTGAAAGAATTAAGCTCAAGCAATTGCTAACCCGCGGAGTTATATATAAAATGTTGTTGCTGCTCCTTGCTAGATAATACCAAAGAGAAGTAATCTATGTGGATATCGTACATTTATAGCTTAACTAAATCAACATAAGTGAGCATTGTGGATAGGCCATGCTTTTAGTTCCACTAAATCAGGACCAGTATCACACTAAATCAGTACCTCTTCCTCCAACAAGGTGATCATTCTGTCCTTGTCACCTATGTCCTCAGGCATATAACCAGAAGTAACAGCATTGGCTTCAAAGCTTCCAGGGCCAACATCCGATTTGATATTGCATTTGCTTTCTCCAGAATGGCTTGTAGTTGTAGATTGTTGTCGATACGTCTGATTGATTTCCTCCAACACTAATGAAGAGTTATTTTCCACTTCATTAAAAGGTAGCTGACATCCCCTTCAGGATTTATTGAAGAAGAATCTTCTGGACAATCCTGACACATCTGCAGGGAAAATAGGATTTACAGAGTGGCAAAGATCTTCAGTTTTGCCATGATGAACCATGAACTGTGTAACTGGCATGGAACTCTCTTCTACACTAGCGCGTGGTGGTTCCTTGGGATCTGAATAGCCTGTTGCAATAATATTGTTATCTGACATCACAACACTATCAGATGAGACAGATTGATCAGTTGCATTAGCTTGATCTTTCTCCCAGCATCTCATGCGCAGAGAATCCAAATACATGTCAGGCATTCCATCTCTAGTTTGGAAAGTTGCAACTGACATTATTTCTTCATTATTATTGTGAATATTTTTCATCACATTCAAATTATATACTAAAAGGAAAAGCAATTTCAACTGACAAGCCTTATCCAATTACTTTAGTTTGCATTTCTCCATATTCTTCAACTTTTCTCCTATAAGACCCACACCTTCTCAAGAAACAGGACCAGACTTCTTTCACAGTTTAACATTTTTGTTGGCCTATCACTTGACCTGAAGCCAATTTCCACTTTACCCTTGGTTTATAATGGTATATGATGCATTTATCATCTGTCCAAGGTGAATATTACGGACATATACATACCATAGTTAGCAAAAAGGATGACAAAAAACAAAACAAGAATGCCAAAGCAAGAAAAGTAAGAAAAAGGAATATCACAAAGGCGATAAATATAAACACTAAATAGTCAGTTCACTACTCACTAGTGACAACATTTTAAATGGTATAGTACCAAAATGATGAATGCCAAAAAGGTTAAACATAAATATAGTATAAATATAAATATATATGCATACACACACACACAAGGGTGTGCTAGCGTATAAATGTGTTTGCCCCAAATTTATATGTCAAATATCTAATTTGTTTACAAATACAGAAATAGACATAGGTTCTTTTGGAAGGATTAGGAGCAAAAGTTTCCACATTATAATTAAATAATAAAGCGTTCAATTTTATGATCCGGCTCCAGCATAGTTGATCTACATCATTTCAAGTTCTCAACAACTAACAATCAGGCTTTTAAAAGATCCATGCATCAAGTAGGTAGAAAATAAACTGCTAAAAATATTATTTCTCTTAGATTTGCACTTTAGAGCACAGAAAGTTGTCAATCCAAACATTTTTCCTTGATGTCAACATTTAAACACTCTTATACACGACTTCTTACCAAGTCTCAATTACTGTGGACTTGTTAACTAACTAATTTTCTGTTTAGACCATTGAATTTGTGCATACTTGATGATTGGTAAAAAATATATATTATTTCTGTGATGTATATCAGCTTCAGTGGCATATAACTCTCATAATAGTGCCAAAATATTAAACTTCCAAAAATAACCAAATCTATCTTTAGTTCTCTACAAATATACATGTTAAAACAGGCGTGTTATTTAGTGTTACCAAATAAAATATATTTAGTGTTACCAAATAAAATATATTTAGTGTTACCAAATAAAATATAACTTTTGTGCTCATTTACAGTAGAAATTTTTGTGCATATATGTCATAGAATAGTTGCCTTCACAAACGAAGTTCCAGGAAACATATTAAGATAGCAGAGGGCAACGTAGTAAAAAGCTTAAGAATAGTCATATATGAAGAGGCGGAGGATATTCATGCTAACAAGCAGGTACCCCATGGGCTTATATGTAATTAAACTCCATCCAGAAAACATAAATAGCATAACCCTGATGATTTTGAGACAACTGAGCTAATACTTTATAAACAGTCCAATACCAAAAGGTTCCAGTACAATATATCTTAAATATAGTATGCCTGTGTAGAGTGCCATACTTTGACTCTTGTGCCATGTCGGTGCAAGGAAGTACCAACTGTCGGATCTTTTCAAACTAAAAGTAACTGAATTGTTACCGACTAAAAAAGCCAAGTGTTAGAACGAGAAGCCAATGGAAGCGAAAAACAATGACCTCGTTTTAGTATTTTTTGCTCTTTTAACCCAGTTATGTGAATAGGAAAAAGCACCATAAGGCAAAAAGATTGAGAGAAAGTTGGTATCAAAACTCAATGGATGCATGGATATTAAAACATCTCGAGCCTTGAATATAACTCAAAAGCCAAAAGTCATTAAGCCCTCTCTAAGAAATAAGCTCTTGCTAGATTTATGTTTTCTTCTTTCATATATAACTAAACTGATAAACAATTGGTTTGTTTTAATTTTCCAGTCTTCCTGTTTTAAATTTCTTCAACATGCTTAAAAGAAGGGTCAAATGTTAATCATAAGGGAATTCATCTTACATCTCAGGCCTCTCTGAGTTAACAATCAAAGGAAAAACTGCAATTGGGTACTTAGTAAGTTAACAAAGACCTAATGCCAGTACCCATATGCAAGATTGGCTCCACTTAAAGGGTACAGATTTAAACAGTTTTCAAGGAAAAGTAGAGAATGAAGCATACAATGGCTTCCTGGTTTCTGTGTCCCAAAGGAAAAAGAGATGGTTACAGAGACCTAATAGAGCATGGTTATACAGAAGCAAAATTGTACTTAAGGATATAAGATTTTGCAATTATGTAACCTAACAAACCTAAAATGTTACCTAAACTTTTGAAATAACTCAAAACATCATAACCATATGTTATTCGATATAAATTGCTTTATTTCAATAAAACTTACGTTATTTCAATGTAACATGTGTTATTTCAATATAACCGTTATTTTCATATAGTTTATTATATAGACGAGACTCAAGAGAGTGTTTCATTTTTAAAACTTGAATAATTACTTTTGAATTGTTTGTTAAGCTTTTATGGTTTATTTTGGTTTACATCATTATGAGATTGTGAAATTATTAAGCGTGACTATTAAAATGAATCACGAAATTTTTAAACCAGATGTAAATTTGTGATTATTTATTTGAATTTTATATTGTGATACTTGTTAGTAAATCCATTATAGCTAGTATTAAATTAAGGAATTTTTATTAAAATATTGTTTTGCATTTTAATATTTTGTTCCTAATTTTTAAAATTATTATGAACATCTTTTACATATTTTGAATATCTTATGGGAAATTATATTTATAAATTACACAATAAGAAAATATATAAACTACATTATGCATGGTGCGTTGTGCTATCGAGAGACCTTAAGTTTATACATTGTGGTATTTTCAACATTGCTTAAGGCTTGACAGTGTTTCCTTTTGATTTTGTTTTGAACTTGAAGTACATAAGCTTTTGGATTGGTTGCTAGCATTTATGGTATTTTATTGAGAAATCATTGATCACATATTTCATAATTGTGATGTTATATTTAAAAACGTGATGATTCTATTTATTAAAATTGTGAATATTTTTTTATTAAATATTTTAAATAAATAGTAAAACATGTTACCTATACTATGCATTCGTTGTTTTGCATTTTTACGTTACCGTGAGGCTAGCGTTACATTGTGTGTTATCGCAACATTGGTTTTATTCTCAATTCCTCTTAAGACTAAATAATGATACAATTAATTCCCTCTGCTTGCGATGAGAAAGACAGCCTCCTACTTTCCAGTTTCAAAAAGCACAAGTTACATGAAAAGAATATTAAAATAAACTTTTGAGGTATGGAGACACTGATTTGATCAGACTAAAGGTAATTCTTGCCACCGATTACAACCATTCACATCTTAGGTTATTGGCAGAAAGGCTGGTCAAACAGATCTCTAAATGAACAGCTATGGCCTACCAATACCATGAGCAACCGCTTGAGAAATAGGCTGCCTTCAGTATCTCAAATCCACATGTCAAATATTTCAATACACATGCTATGCTCCCAATAGAGAATAACTTCCATTAGCAACTCTGGGAATCTCTAGCTATACTGGGGCAAATCAGTTTACACCAACAAACTGTGCAAGACTCTTGCACAACACAGTGGAATATAAAATTATTCCAAATACTTGAGCGAAGATGAAGAAAACTGAATTGAAAACTTTTAAAAGCGGACGATTTAGCCATCACTAGTCATGACATGGTTCAGAGAATTATGAAGGAAACCCAAAATTAGTATCATGGAAAAGCTCCCATGGTAGACATGAGCACAATGGAAAAGCACTAGAGAAACCAGCCAAAACCATCTGGCAGCAAAATATATGTCAAAGCATATCTTGAAAAGTTTTCAGGTCTTAATTAACTGGAAGCCAATGCATCGAAGAACTTACGCCTCAAGGGTGGGTAACCTCAAACTCTGCCCTGCCTGAAGGTCCTGAAGTATATAGTAGTTGCCCAACAGTTGGTATTGTTCATGCACATTTAACAGCCTCTGGTTCAAAGCATATATAAACCACAAGACACAGTCCACAAAGATTCAATAAGTTTGTGCCTGTAATTTATGCGCAGTTAGGCACATATTTAGAAACCAGAAGTAATTATGCCGTGTGGTAACTAGAATGATAAAAGTATACACAAGCCATTACAATGCCTTACCCTCTTGGAAAACACAAGCCTAACACCGTGATAAATAGAATGATGACAAACATATACAGAGGCCATTAGACCGCCTTACTTTCCTCTTGGAAAAACACAACAAAGCCTAACACTGACTGACCTCCTAGACCACAGAGTTAACACAAGCTACCTCTCTTAAGTCCATATCTTACACAAGAGCGTTGGATAGTCATCTGTAACTTCCATTTTAGCGAAATATAAATGGAAAACCTACTTGCCCAAAACCTACCTCAAGCATAAAATAATAAAACACAGCACAATTTTTCATAGTTAGCACTACACTTGATAATGCTATCCATATGCTTAAAGTCCTAGGGAAGTTTTTTTTTTTTCCTTGTCAACTTTGTGCTGTCGTTAAGCTTAAAATAAATTCTCAGGAATCTCTATAAATCTCTAAACAACAAATTTGTCCGATCAAAACCAAAACTGAAGCAAGATTATTTAACGAAATAAGTAAGCATGAAGATTTTTCTTGATTCGGCTCTTCTCAAAGAAATTTCTACAAGGTATATTATTATTGACATGATGGTTGGCTCATCCTTTCAATATATTGGTCAGAGTTTTAGTTTTCTAAGATATCATATTGTTTTACCAGTGCCTTAAATATTCCAAATTTTAAAACAATACTACAGACAATTAGCAATATTCTTACTCTTTTTTTTTGAATTATTGTAAGATTTGATTAATTAACTAAGATGCAGATTTCAATTAATAGACTAAATAGAAGTAAGCTTTTGCCAAGAACGCATTCTCTGTCTAATAGAGTATAAACATAGATAGTCCTAATGACATGAAGGAAGTTGAAGTCTTGAAACACATCGTATATGATTAAACAAATTCAAGTAATGAGTTAAACATAACATGAAAGAAAATGTTTTAGAGGGTTTCAAACCATATAGTATTTTTATTGATATTGAAATAGACCAAATACAAAAGATTTTTCATTTAGCTGAACCACTAATAACTAACCAACCACTCCAAGAGAATAATTAACCCTTCTTTGAATAACTGGATTTCTGTTTTTTATTCATCATTGGTCTTCTCTTCTAGTCCTGCCTTCTCTATCATTGATAAGTCCGATTTTCTTTTGATCTCCTGGCCCGAACATTTTCTATAAACTAATTTAGTCAACCATTGAAAATAAACAGAATCATCGATCAAAGAAAGGAAAGGGTGAGTTGATATGAGACAGGCAAAGAGAATGGTCTGACCATCAGGTAATGGCATGGTGTAAAGGAAAATTTTGTATGCATACATTGATGTCCTTAATCATAAATGTAACAAGATTTGAATGAGCTTTAAATAGTAACAAAGTACTAATATTATGTTCCCCATATTTTGTGTGATTACTGTCCTTTTACAATTAGTGTGGGACACATCCCAATAAGCTTTTGTAAAGGGGCTTATATCCTAAAAACTATATTTTATTGCATCTGATTCTAATGGTAGAATGCAAAATGGGGAAATTCATCCATTTACTAATACTATTCAAGTTAAACATCAATAAATTGAATGGTAAACTGAGAAAATAAATAAAATTCAGAAAGACAGATCAGCTACAAATTAAAGTGATTATGTCCTGGCAGTGCATGGGGCTCTATGTAGTAGGACATCATGACTGTGGCACTTAATGTCACCACGAAGACCACGAACACCATCCAAAGTGATCTTTTCAACTCGTTTCCACTGCTCACTTCAATGCCTTTCTCCCTCTGAGAGCTCAAAAACATTAAAAGAGCAAACAAAGCATAGAGCACGGATCTGTTTGACTCACTAAAAGAAAAGCATCAGCAAAAGAGACATTTAAGAAACTAATCATAATGAGCGAAAAATTTGCCCAATCTTCATTTGTGAAATTGAGGCTGCAGATATTCTTACTACATCAGTAGTTAAACTAGATCAAACACCAAAAGTTTAAAGCTCAGTCTAGATTATAGTCAACTGAAAAGAAACTCCCTCCTCATTTTAAGAGAAGGAGGATCTAGTGGAATCACAAGATATATTCAAGATAGAAAACTGTCGTGTTGGAACAAAATATACACTTGTATCACACTTCACTGAGGTCATTATGTAGACAAGCAGGATCAGACTCTTATCTGAATGTTTATAGAAAATTTAAAAAAAACTCTTGCATTAGTCATGCCTCCACTTACTAGTACAACAGAAGATAAAAAAATCAATTATATCTCTTTTTGTATAGTGCAGACTTCCATAGAAAATGGTATGTAGCTAGTTTCTATTCATGGAATGAGATTAAATATGACATGGTTAAATTTGTGGGCCAGAGCTTATACTGAAACTATTTGGCCTTACATGATAACAAAGTTATAGAAATAGATTTCTAACTGTACACCATCTATGAGAATCCAAAACCCATACTCATAACAATAAGACTAACAATAATTTGGGAAAGTCTGTTCTTTATTTCTAAATTCTAATGAATAGCAATAACTGATGGGTAACTACTCAAATTGGAATAGAGACACAATAAGAGAATAGAGGCATCCCATGGAGAAGATATTGGTGCACTTGGATTATTGTCTGAACTTTTTGAAGTTTAAATCAAGTTGGATATCCAAACCTGCACAGCTCTAGAAACATCTTGACCTAAGTTAAACGGATATATGTACAGATGTGCATATGTGTATCAATGATACGAAAATTTGTAAAAGGTAGTATCTGGAGACACAGCTACATACACATAATATATAATAATAAGTTTCATGAGATCAATATCATATTTTTTTATGTCAGGTGCTATGAAATAAAATTCTGTTAGAATATAAAATATAACCCTCAAACCTCACAACAACCGAGTTTAGGTAACTGGAGTTTTGGTAATACTAGTTAGAGGACTTACAAGATGGTATGAGCAACCTAGGTTTTGAGTATTACGAATTTAATGCCGATTTTTCATTAAAAATTGATACCATGTACCTTTGTCCGGAGATTCCATAAAAGGGCCTATTCCGCGGAGCATGTTAGAATATAAAAATGTAACCCTCAACACCTCGATGTTTTGGTGTCTTGGTTAGAGGGACTTCAAGGATATCCAAAGGCAGTTTATAATTATAGTTTTCAACTAGGAGGCTGATAAACAAACCAATTTATGTCCAACGAGTTTCAAGAATTGCATGTGTAGGATATACATCAAGGAAGTATATGGCAAGTCTTTTAAAATAGAACATGTATTATATAATTGAATACACATTTAAATAAGTGTATGCAAATATTCAAGGAGTGTCCACTGAGTTTCGGTGTTGGAGTGGGTACAACACAGCAGCCTCCAAATAGAAGTCCCTTTACAACATAGATCTTGACTTTCTCCATATCACTCAAAGTACCCTTTTCCTTGTCTTGGGTTTATGCAGAAGCCTGCAGCAACAATCTATGATCTAACTTGTCAATCTATCTTTTCTAGGATCAAAATTTTAAGAAATTAAATATGATTTGAGAATGATAATTAAGCAATATATTACATCATCATAAGTAAAATTTATTGAATAGTCACATGGTAATTTGAGAGATGGAAAAAGTCAGACAATTGCCACTTGCAAAACACTACTCAAAAGACAAAGGGGCAAGAATGTTAACGTGTTCCTCTAATTTGGGAATATATTTGCCTCTTTGGATTGTATTAGCCCTTAGCAATCCCAAATAAATTGCTTACCCTCTCCCTCAATTTCTTCTATACGCAGCAAAGAACTAAGTGAATTGCTTCTAAATTGTGTGACCATAGACTCCACAATCTACAGCAACAGATAGGTCTTTCAACCAACCAACTGGCATATAGGTGCAGTGACACTCTTGCAAAGCAGTTTCCATGGCTAAAAACTTGATATCAAAACTCAAGAGCATGACTTCAGCTGCCAAAAGTTTTGTCAATTCTAGCATAACATGCTCAGCATGAATTAGCACTCAAAATCAGCCCTTTTCATCCAGAAAAGCTCTGATGGTGGTCATGATATTGCATGTACAATTATATGATCAACCAAAAGATAAATCAAATTTTTTCTCACACATCAAAATATTAAAACCATAGTAAAACCGAGTGCAGATCTGTGACATGTCTTGTAGCCTTCAGACAACCTGCTGACTTTTCATTTCATTATTAACCGTGTAGATTTTTCACTCTCAGAAAGCATAAAGAACAAGAACTAAAACCCGTAAAAGGCTGATGGACAAGGTATTACATCAACATAATATTAAGGCCCTTTTAGTAACAGAAAAATTAAATAGCAAATTTTCTGAAGAATTATATGATCAACCAAAAGATAAATCATATTTTTTTCTCGCACATCAAAATATTAAAACCATAGTAAAACCGAGTGCAGATCTATGACATGTCTTGTAGCCTTCAGAACACCTGCTGACTTTTCATTTCATTATTAACCGTGTAGATTTTTCATACTCTCAGAAAGCATAAAGAACAAGAACTAAAACCCGTTAAAAGGCTGATGGACAAGGTATTACATCAACATAATATTAAGGCCCATTTAGTAACAGAAAAATTAAATAGCAAATTGTATGGGAAAAAATAGGACCAGAACTTTACCATATAACTAAAACCAAAAATAACATGAGAAGGAAACCTTGAAAGATTCTAGTAAGAGGAGAATAATATTGCAGTTTTACCTGGCAAGGAATGAAGAGAACCGTTGGTGCATCTCTGAAACGGAGTTAAGTGCCTTTCAGCTAGGCTTGACGTTATGCACGGAAATCACCAACATCATCAACCAAGTTAGCTTTCTCTAATCTTTGGCCAATACCATGAACCATGAAAACTAGATGTCCAACAGGCACCTGTGGAACAAGAAACAGAATCCAAATACATGTCAGGCATTCCATCTTTAGTTTGGAAAGTTGCAACTGACATTAAAAACTAGATGTCCAACAGGCACCTGTGGAACAAGAAACAGAATCCAAATACATGTCAGGCATTCCATCTCTAGTTTGGAAAGTTGCAACTGACATTATTTCTTCATTATTATTGTGAATATTTTTCATCACATTCAAATTATATACTAAAAGGAAAAGCAATTTCAACTGACAAGCCTTATCCAATTACTTTAGTTTGCATTTCTCCATATTCTTCAACTTTTCTCCTATAAGACCCACACCTTCTCAAGAAACAGGACCAGACTTCTTTCACAGTTTAACATTTTTGTTGGCCTATCACTTGACCTGAAGCCAATTTCCACTTTACCCTTGGTTTATAATGGTATATGATGCATTTATCATCTGTCCAAGGTGAATATTACGGACATATACATACCATAGTTAGCAAAAAGGATGACAAAAAACAAAACAAGAATGCCAAAGCAAGAAAAGTAAGAAAAAGGAATATCACAAAGGCGATAAATATAAACACTAAATAGTCAGTTCACTACTCACTAGTGACAACATTTTAAATGGTATAGTACCAAAATGATGAATGCCAAAAAGGTTAAACATAAATATAGTATAAATATAAATATATATGCATACACATACACACACACAGGGTGTGCTAAGCGTATAAATGTGTTTGCCCCAAATTTATATGTCAAATATCTAATTTGTTTACAAATACAGAAATAGACATAGGTTCTTTTGGAAGGATTAGGAGCAAAAGTTTCCACATTATAATTAAATAATAAAGCGTTCAATTTTATGATCCGCTCCAGCATAGTTGATCTACATCATTTCAAGTTCTCAACAACTAACAATCAGGCTTTTAAAAGATCCATGCATCAAGTAGGTAGAAAATAAACTGCTAAAAATATTATTTCTCTTAGATTTGCACTTTAGAGCACAGAAAGTTGTCAATCCAAACATTTTTCCTTGATGTCAACATTTAAACACTCTTATACACGACTTCTTACCAAGTCTCAATTACTGTGGACTTGTTAACTAACTAATTTTCTGTTTAGACCATTGAATTTGTGCATACTTGATGATTGGTAAAAAATATATATATTATTTCTGTGATGTATATCAGCTTCAGTGGCATATAACTCTCATAATAGTGCCAAAATATTAAACTTCCAAAATAACCAAATCTATCTTTAGTTCTCTACAAATATACATGTTAAAACAGGCGTGTTATTTAGTGTTACCAAATAAAATATATTTAGTGTTACCAAATAAAATATAACTTTTGTGCTCATTTACAGTAGAAATTTTTGTGCATATATGTCATAGAATAGTTGCCTTCACAAACGAAGTTCCAGGAAACATATTAAGATAGCAGAGGGCAACGTAGTAAAAGCTTAAGAATAGTCATATATGAAGAGGCGGAGGATATTCATGCTAACAAGCAGGTACCCCATGGGCTTATATGTAATTAAACTCCATCCAGAAAACATAAATAGCATAACCCTGATGATTTTGAGACAACTGAGCTAATACTTTATAAACAGTCCAATACCAAAAGGTTCCAGTACAATATATCTTAAATATAGTATGCCTGTGTAGAGTGCCATACTTTGACTCTTGTGCCATGTCGGTGCAAGGAAGTACCAACTGTCGGATCTTTTCAAACTAAAAGTAACTGAATTGTTACCGACTAAAAAAGCCAAGTGTTAGAACGAGAAGCCAATGGAAGCGAAAAACAATGACCTCGTTTTAGTATTTTTGCTCTTTTAACCCAGTTATGTGAATAGGAAAAAGCACCATAAGGCAAAAAAGATTGGAGAGAAAGTTGGTATCAAAACTCAATGGATACATGAATATTAAGATTGTGAAGTAGATTGGAGACAAAGTCAAAGCCTCATCTCATTGTAAGTTTTCTCGTAATTTAGGATTGGAGAAATGAATTCATAATAAGTTGAGATTAGATATTCGATTTGAGCTTAGGATTAGTTATGTAATTTGAGTTTACAATTAGATATTTGATATGAATTTGAATTTCTTCTATCTGAATCCAGGATTACTGTGTAACTCAACATATGACTTTGAGCCTTTAGTCTATAAAAACTCTTGTAATTTTCAGATTTTATATGGAGATATTGGTTTAATTCTTATAAAGTGTTATGAGTTGATTGAATATGATTTGCATCTTGATGTGAGGCAACAAAATCCTTGGAAGGTGTGATTCCTCTTCTTCTTCAGGCTGAGGATCCGTATCTTGTGTCAATGAGGGTGTAATTCCTATATTTCTAATCTTTTTTTTCCCAGTTTCTTTACTTACCAAATATTTCCCCATTACTAAGTTATATGAACCATTATGATGGACTAAGGCACACTTAAAATTGTTTGATTTAAGAAATCAAAGTAACCAATTAATGAAGACACAATAAGTTGAGATAAAAAGATAGCTAAAGACTCATGTACAATAGTTTCACAAACAGATGGATGAAGCTAGGATCTTTGTAATTGCAAACCTGAGAACAGTAATCATCCATTTCCTCTTCTTTTGCTGGCGTAGCTCATCCTGAACAAAACATTAAAATGGTTGGCGCGTGCATTGATTGCTTGGCACAAAAGTAGGCAAGTATTGCTCAAGTCGAAAAAAGAAAATGTTAACAGCTGATGATGATGTCAGAAGCAGTTGAATAATAGTCTTATACGGGTTTGACAATGGTAACACGCTCTCTGATGCTAGTATCACTTTTCACCAAGATTAGTACAATAATTACAATGCAGTCTATCAAATTCTAAGGTCAAAAAGAAGGGATGCTTGTATATGCAACCAAACTGCATGATTGTTTTGAGCAAATAGGCTCATGTTTTTAGTCTATGAGTGAGAGGAGCAACAGCAACAAAAGACCGATATAAATAAGTTCCAAAAATCCAAATATCAGAAAGTAGCGCAACGATAGGTCATTAGACTTGTAACTCGATTGTTTGAAAACAGTCCTTTCTATATCTGCCTAATGATGGTGCAGAGGTACCATAGCTGTATTATTCTTTTGCCATGTATGTTTTTTAAATCATGGAGTGATATGTAGCTAAAAGCCAACCGTACCAAAGTTCCTTTTGGTATACCCTCGTACCTTGTTTCCTTATACATGTTTACTCGCATGTCGACACGTAGATATGTAAATGCATGTATGACATGTGCAGCCATGACACAAATATATAGAATACATGCATGTGGACAAGGATACCAGATATGAGCTACCACCTCATTTAGAAAAATGAGCTACCAAGAGAAAGGAGAAGCAAGGTCCATCTACTACAATGTGACGACTAATCTATCTCTTGGCCGCTCATTTAGATAAGCTGGCACCTTATACCCATACACACATATATAACAACAACAAAGCTTGTCCCAAAAGTTCTAGGGTCAGCTACACGAATCCTATTCTTCCATTCAGTTCAGATTTAGTTTATTTTTTATAAAATTGGTTTTATACAATTTTGTATAAAACTAGTTTCTTGAAGATTGGTAAAATATAAACCAGTTCTTTTTTACATAGAACCAGTTCCCATTAAACCAAATTTTGTAAAACAAGTCTTTTATACAATTTTTTCTTAGGCGGTTTTCTTAACTCTTGGTCCTTTTAAAACTTCTACACAAGAAAAATCTGCTCGTCAAGTGGGCAAAGTCCAGGCAGATTTGAGTAGAACAAACTAAAGCTTAGTGTCATTCAAAAACCAACAGTAATCAAACCTCAAGGATTTTTTTAGTAGACTGCACCCAAGTCTAGGCAAATGTGTTTATTTGAACTGAATCTGAGAATAGTAGAGATGGACAATAACTGTCTACGCATTCTTGGCTATCCAGGCCTACAGGGATCTCAGCATCTCAGGTTACGGCAAGTACATCATGCTAGGTAGGCAGCCTTACAAGATTGGTCCTATGTCATAAGCTTGAATGCTACATTTTCTTGTAGAGCAAACATTTTGAAAAACTTCATCAAAGTAAGAAGCAAACAAATATAATTTCCCTTTTTTTTGGGGGTGGGGGTGGGGAAGGGGTAGGTTCTATTTTATGTAGCGGACCTAACATTTTTCCACTTTGCTTTTTCCCCTCTTTGTAATGAATTAAAATCGTTAAGAAGAAACAAGTGTTTAATTCACAATTCCAAATGAGAAATAAGTGATAGTTGGGGGGAGGTAAAACACAAATAATTCCTTTTGCCACAATCAATTGTTTGCACAAAGGTTCATCTAGTATAAAGAACTTTGTACTTGAAGGATATTTTTCTGGTAGTAATTATGCCTTGAAGAATTAACCTGAGTAGGCTTCAAAGATCCTGAAGGTGAAAATCCGTCTCAATTTAATCCCATTTCCTCGTCAAAGTTCAAGGAAAATCCACCACTGTCATAAACTAGCCATGCCTCCCATGTATCATCTTCTCCTGTGAAAAGAGCATGCAAACCCTGTGAAGGCAATTATTTTAGCCATTGTCATCGGCCACTGTTAACGAGCGCTCTAATTCTCATTCTCATAGTATACCTGTACAGAGCCTTGCAGATCAACACGAGCAGCAAACAGTCCTGAAGGTTGAAAAGTTCGACGATGCCAGATCTACATGTGATGAAATAACCAAATCATTTAGAGTATCAAACCTAGAAGCTGAGAAAAGATTACTGGGAAGGTAAGTAAAAGAGCAATGAGGAAATTCCACTTGTATGTCCTCCAAAGTGCAAAAAGCCCTAGCAAATTTTTCATTTAAAAGATGTCAGAAAATGAAGCAAATAGGATGCATTCAATTCTGGACAAAAAGTTCCTATGGAAATTCATTTACAAAACCACCAGATCTAGAACATTGCTAGTGTCCTTCACAAATGAGTTTAATAAACAGAATTATCGTTTATACCACAAAATATTGGGCCTTTTAAAGCTAACTTCCCTTCTAGATGATCCATCTCAGGCAGAGGGATTATACCACACCATCAAATTTGACTACTACATTCTTTATTTCCACTAGAGAGAAATTGGCTTCTAGGATACTAAAGCAAAATATCAATGGATTTTGTAAACAAAAACAGTTGTGCTGAGATATTGGTTTTAGCCTTCCCTTTACAACAAAAATGGGAATATTAGTATCGAAATAATATTTTGCTTTGTATCTTCACCCATAGATCCTCTTAACTCATATGCATTCAAGGTTGGGGTGCGCTGATGTGCACATCCCATACTCTAAAATCCAAACCATCAACACCCAAGATCTAAAGTGATTGTTTGGGAGTGTGTCACATCAGTACTCACATCAGTAACACACCATCGAACTACATGGCAGGACACACTAGCCCATTTTTACACACACACACACATGTATGTGTGTATATGTATGTACATGTGCGTGTGAATGCCTATTACACATACACACACATACATTGTGTATATGTATGTACATGTGCGTGTGAATGCCTATTACACATACACACACATACAATGTATGTGTGTGTTGCAACTCCATGATCACATTTCAGTTAATCTGGTATCACTTTTAAATACAAATCATGAGAATGTATATTCTTTCCCTTATGCTAACCAAAAAATATGGCTGCATTTCTCAAGCACATATACATAAAGAAGCAACAAGCCAAAAAGTCACAAGGCATAAATCTTGACAGCAATATAATACACATACTTACGCATATATGTAGAATACCGAGAGGCAAAAAATAGGAATACATCAACTAGTCGAAGTCAGACCACTGGACTAAATGTAGACTGCACTTGTTACAACGAATTTATCAGGGACCAAACAAAAGCATAGAGCACGTGATCTGTTTGACTCACTAAAAGAAAAGCATCAGCAAAAAGACATTTAAGAAACTAATCATAATGAACGAAAATTTGCCCAATCTTCATTTGTGAAATTGAGGCTGCAGATATTCTTACTACATCAGTAGTTAAACTAGATCCAACACCAAGAGTTTAAAGCTCAGTCTAGATTATAGTCAACTGAAAAGAAACTCCCTCCTCATTTTAAGAGCAGGAGGATCTAGTGGAATCACAAGATATATTCAAGATAGAAAACTGTCGTGTGGAACAAAATATACACTTGTATCACACTTCACTGAGGTCATTGTATGTAGACAAGCAGGATCAGACTCTTATCTGAATGTTTATAGAAAATTTAAAAACATGACTCTGCATTAGTCATGCCTCCACTTACTAGTACAACAGAAGATAAAAAAATCAATTATATCTCTTTTTGTATGAGTGTCAGACTTCCATAGAAAATGGTATGTAGCTAGTTTCTATTCATGGAATGAGATTAAATATGACATGGTTAAATTTGTGGGCTAGAGCTTATACTGAAACTATTTGGCCCAACATGATAACAAAGGGATTATAGAAATAGATTTCTAACGCTGACACCATCTATGAGGAATCCAAAAACCCATACTCATAACCAATAAGACTAACAACAATTTGGGAAAGTCTGTTCTTTATTTCTAAATTCTAATGAATAGCAATAACTGATGGGTAACTACTCAAATTGGAATAGAGACACAATAAGAGAGAATAGGCATCCCATGGAGAAGATATTGGTGCACTTGGATTATTGTCTGAACTTTTTGAAGTTTAAATCAAGTTGATATCCAAACCTGCACAGCTCTGAAACATCTTGACCTAAGTTAAACGGATATATGTACAGATGTGCATATGTGTATGCGACACGAAAAATTTGTAAAAGGTAGTATACGGAGACACAGCTACACATACAAGTGTATATAATAATAAGTTTCATGAGATCAATATCATATTTTTATGTCAGGTGCTATGAAATAAAATTCTGTTAGAATATAAAAATATAACCCTCAAGCCTCACAACAACTTCGGAGTTTAGGTAACTCGAGTTTTGGTGTACTAGTTAGAGGGACTTTAAGATGGTATCGAGCAACCTAGGTTTGAGTATTACGAATTTAATGCCGATTTTTATTAAAATTGATACCATGTACCTTTGTCCGGAGATTCCATAAAAGGGCCTATTCCGCGGAGCATGTTAGAATATAAAAATGTAACCCTCAACACCTCGATGTTTTGGTGTCTTGGTTAGAGGGACTTTAAGGATATCCAAAAGACCGTTTATAATTATAGTTTTCAACTAGGTACAGGCTGAAACAAACCAATTTATGTCCAACGAGTTTCAAGAATTGCATGTGTAGGATATACATCAAGGAAGTATATGGCAAGTCTTTTAAAATAGAACATGTATTATATAATTGAATACACATTTAAATAAGTGTATGCAAATATTCAAGGAGTGTCCACTGAAGTTTCGGTGTTGGAGTGGGTACAACACAAGCACGCCTCCAAATAGAAGTACCCACACAACATAGATCTTGACTTTCTCCATATCACTCAAAGTACCCCTTTCCTTGTCTTGGAGTTTGCGCAGAAGCCTGCAGCAACAACAGATCTATGATCTAACTTGTCAATCTATCTTTTCTAGGATCAAAATTTTAAGAAATTAAATATGATTTGAGAATGATAATTAAGCTTAATATATTACATTATCATAAGTAAAATTTATTGAATAGTCACATGGTAATTTGAGAGATGGAAAAAAGTCAGACCAATTGGCCACTTGCAAAAACACTAGCTCACTCAAAAGACAAGGGCCAAGAATGTTAACGTGTTCCTCTAATTTGGGAATATATTTGCCTCTTTGGATTGTATTAGCCCTTAGCAATCCCAAATAAATTGCTTACCCTCTCCCTCAATTTCTTCTATACGCAGCAAAGAACTAAGTGAATTGCTTCTAAATTGTGTGACCATAGACTCCACAATCTACAGCAACAGATAGGTCTTTCAACCAACCAACTGGCATATAGGTGCAGTGACACTCTTGCAAAGCAGTTTCCATGGCTAAAAACTTGATATCAAAACTCAAGAGCATGACTTCAGCTGCCAAAAAGTTTTGTCCGAATTCTAGCATAACATGCTCAGCATGAATTAGCACTCCAAAATCAGCCCTTTTTCATCCAGAAAAAGCTCTGATGGTGGTCATGATATTGCATGTACAATTATATGATCAACCAAAAGATAAATCAAATTTTTTTTCTCACACATCAAAATATTAAAACCATAGTAAAACCGAGTGCAGATCTGTGACATGTCTTGTAGCCTTCAGACAACCTGCTGACTTTTCATTTCGTATTAACCGTGTAGATTTTTCACTCTCAGAAAGCATAAAGAACAAGAACTAAAACCCCGTAAAAAGGCTGATGGACAAGGTATTACATCAACATAATATTAAGGCCCTTTTAGTAACAGAAAAAATTAAATAGCAAATTTTCTGAACAATTATATGATCAACCAAAAGATAAATCATATTTTTTTTCTCGCACATCAAAATATTAAAACCATAGTAAAACCGAGTGCAGATCTATGACATGTCTTGTAGCCTTCAGAACACCTGCTGACTTTTCATTTCGTATTAACCGTGTAGATTTTTCATACTCTCAGAAAGCATAAAGAACAAGAACTAAAACCCCGTAAAAAGGCTGATGGACAAGGTATTACGTCAATATAATATTAAGGCCCATTTAGTAACAGAAAAAATTAAATAGCAAATTTTATGGGAAAAAAATAGGACCAGAACTTTACCATATAACTAAAACCAAAAATAACATGAGAAGGAAACCTTGAAAGATTCTAGTAAGAGGAGAAAAATATTGCAGTTTTACCTGGCAAGGAATGAAGAGAACCCGTTGGGTGCATCTCTGAAACGGAGTTAAGTGCCTTTCAGCTAGGCTTGACGTTATGCGACGGAAATCACCAACATCATCAACCAAGTTAGCTTTCTCTAATCTTTGGCCAATACCATGAACCATGAAAACTAGATGTCCAACAGGCACCTGTGGAACAAGAAACAGAATCCAAATACATGTCAGGCATTCCATCTTTAGTTTGGAAAGTTGCAACTGACATTAAAAACTAGATGTCCAACAGGCACCTGTGGAACAAGAAACAGAATCCAAATACATGTCAGGCATTCCATCTCTAGTTTGGAAAGTTGCAACTGACATTATTTCTTCATTATTATTGTGAATATTTTTCATCACATTCAAATTATATACTAAAAGGAAAAGCAATTTCAACTGACAAGCCTTATCCAATTACTTTAGTTTGCATTTCTCCATATTCTTCAACTTTTCTCCTATAAGACCCACACCTTCTCAAGAAACAGGACCAGACTTCTTTCACAGTTTAACATTTTTGTTGGCCTATCACTTGACCTGAAGCCAATTTCCACTTTACCCTTGGTTTATAATGGTATATGATGCATTTATCATCTGTCCAAGGTGAATATTACGGACATATACATACCATAGTTAGCAAAAAAGGATGACAAAAAAAACAAAACAAGAATGCCAAAGCAAGAAAAGTAAGAAAAAGGAATATCACAAAGGCGATAAATATAAACACTAAATAGTCAGTTCACTACTCACTAGTGACAACATTTTAAATGGTATAGTACCAAAATGATGAATGCCAAAAAAAGGTTAAACATAAATATAGTATAAATATAAATATATATGCATACACACACATACACACACACACAAGGGTGTGCTAGCGTATAAATGTGTTTGCCCCAAATTTATATGTCAAATATCTAATTTGTTTACAAATACAGAAATAGACATAGGTTCTTTTGGAAGGATTAGGAGCAAAAGTTTCCACATTATAATTAAATAATAAAGCGTTCAATTTTATGATCCGCTCCAGCATAGTTGATCTACATCATTTCAAGTTCTCAACAACTAACAATCAGGCTTTTAAAAGATCCATGCATCAAGTAGGTAGAAAATAAACTGCTAAAAATATTATTTCTCTTAGATTTGCACTTTAGAGCACAGAAAGTTGTCAATCCAAACATTTGTCCTTGATGTCAACATTTAAACACTCTTATACACGACTTCTTACCAAGTCTCAATTACTGTGGACTTGTTAACTAACTAATTTTCTGTTTAGACCATTGAATTTGTGCATACTTGATGATTGGTAAAAAATATATATTATTTCTGTGATGTATATCAGCTTCAGTGGCATATAACTCTCATAGTAGTGCCAAAATATTAAACTTCCAAAAATAACCAAATCTATCTTTAGTTCTCTACAAATATACATGTTAAAACAGGCGTGTTATTTAGTGTTACCAAATAAAATATATTTAGTGTTACCAAATAAAATATAACTTTTGTGCTCATTTACAGTAGAAATTTTTGTGCATATATGTCATAGAATAGTTGCCTTCACAAACGAAGTTCCAGGAAACATATTAAGATAGCAGAGGGCAACGTAGTAAAAAGCTTAAGAATAGTCATATATGAAGAGGCGGAGGATATTCATGCTAACAAGCAGGTACCCCATGGGCTTATATGTAACTAAACTCCATCCAGAAAACATAAATAGCATAACCCTGATGATTTTGAGACAACTGAGCTAATACTTTATAAACAGTCCAATACCAAAAGGTTCCAGTACAATATATCTTAAATATAGTATGCCTGTGTAGAGTGCCATACTTTGACTCTTGTGCCATGTCGGTGCAAGGAAGTACCAACTGTCGGATCTTTTCAAACTAAAAGTAACTGAATTGTTACCGACTAAAAAAGCCAAGTGTTAGAACGAGAAGCCAATGGAAGCGAAAAACAATGACCTCGTTTTAGTATTTTTTGCTCTTTTAACCCAGTTATGTGAATAGGAAAAAACACCATAAGGCAAAAAAGATTGGAGAGAAAGTTGGTATCAAAACTCAATGGATGCATGGATATTAAGATTGTGAAGTAGATTGGAGACAAAGTCAAAGCCTCATCTCATTGTAAGTTTTCTACGTAATTTAGGATTGGAGAAATGAATTCATAATAAGTTTGAGATTAGATATTCGATTTGAGCTTAGGATTAGTTATGTAATTTGAGTTTACAATTAGATATTTGATATGAATTTGAATTTCTTCTATCTGAATCCAGGATTACTGTGTAACTCAACATATGACTTTGAGCCTTTAGTCTATAAAAACTCTTGTAATTTTCAGATTTTATATGGAGATATTGGTTTAATTCTTATAAAGTGTTATGAGTTGATTGAATATGATTTGCATCTTGATGTGAGGCAACAAAATCCTTGGAAGGTGTGATTCCTCTTCTTCTTCAGGCTGAGGATCCGTATCTTGTGTCAATGAGGGTGTAATTTCCTATATTTCTAATCTTTTTTTTTTCCCAGTTTCTTTACTTACCAAATATTTCCCCATTACTAAGTTATATGAACCACGTATGATGGATTAAGGCACACTTAAAATTGTTTGATTTAAGAAATCAAAGTAACCAATTAATGAAGACACAATAAGTTGAGATAAAAAGATAGCTAAAGACTCGTGTACAATAGTTTCACAAACAGATGGATGAAGCTAGGATCTTTGTAATTGCAAACCTGAGAACAGTAATCATCCATTTCCTCTTCTTTTTGCTGACGTAGCTCATCCTGAACAAAACATTAAAATGGTTGGCGCACGTGCATTGATTGCTTGGCACAAAAGTAGGCAAGTATTGCTAAAGTCAAAAAAAGAAAATGTTAACAGCTGATGATGATGTCAGAAGCAGTTGAATAATAGTCTTATACGGGTTTGACAATGGTGACACGCTCTCTGATGCTAGTATCACTTTTCACCAAGATTAGTACAATAATTACAATGCAGTCTATCAAATTCTAAGGTCAAAAAGAAGGGATGCTTGTATATGCAACCAAACTGCATGATTGTTTTGAGCAAATAGGCTCATGTTTTTAGTCTATGAGTGAGAGGAGCAACAGCAACAAAAGACCGATATAAATAAGTTCCCAAAATCCAAATATCAGAAAGTAGCGCAACGATAGGTCATTAGACTTGTAACTCGATTGTTTGAAAACAGTCCTTTCTATATCTGCCTAATGATGGTGCAGAGGTACCATAGCTGTATTATTCTTTTGCCATGTATGTTTTTTAAATCATGGAGTGATATGTAGCTAAAAGCCAACCGTACCAAAGTTCCTTTTGGTATACCCTCGCATCTTGTTTCCTTATACATGTTTACCGCATGTCGACACGTAGATATGTAAATGCATGTATGACATGTGCAGCCATGACACAAATATATAGAATACATGCATGTGGACAGGGATACCAGATATGAGCTACCACCTCATTTAGAAAAATGAGCTACCAACAGAAAGGAGAAGCAAGGTCCATCTACTACAATGTGACGACTAATCTATCTCTTGGCCGCTCATTTAGATAAGCTGGCACCTTATACCCATACACACATATATAACAACAACAAAGCTTGTCCCAAAAGTTCTAGGGTCAGCTACACGAATCCTATTCTTCCATTCAGTTCCGATTTAGTTTATTTTTTTATAAAATTGGTTTTTATACAATTTTTGTATAAAAACTAGTTTCTTGAAGATTGGTAAAATATAAACCAGTTCTTTTTTTACATAGAACCAGTTCCCATTAAACCAAATTTTGTAAAACAAGTCTTTTATACAATTTTTTCTTAGGCGGTTTTTCTTAACTCTTGGTCCTTTTAAAACTTCTACACAAGAAAAATCTGCTCGTCAAGTGGGCAAAGTCCAGGCAGATTTGAGTAGAACAAACTAAAGCTTAGTGTCATTCAAAAACCAACAGTAATCAAACCTCAAGGATTTTTTTAGTAGACTGCACCCAAGTCTAGGCAAATGTGTTTATTTGAACTGAATCTGAGAATAGTAACGAGATGGACAATAACTGTCTACGCATTCTTGGCTATCCAGGCCTACAGGGATCTCAGCATCTCAGGTTACGGCAAGTACATCATGCTAGGTAGGCAGCCTTACAAGATTGGTCCAATGTCATAAGCTTGAATGCTACATTTTCTTGTAGAGCAAACATTTTGAAAAACTTCATCAAAGTAAGAAGCAAACAAATATAATTTCCTTTTTTTGGGGTGGGGGTGGGGAAGGGGTAGGTTCTATTTTATGTAGCGGACCTAACATTTTTCCACTTTGCTTTTTCCCCTCTTTGTAATGAATTAAAATCGTTAAGAAGAAACAAGTGTTTAATTCACAATTCCAAATGAGAAATAAGTGATAGTTGGGGGGAGGTAAAACACAAATAATTCCTTTTGCCACAATCAATTGTTTGCACAAAGGTTCATCTAGTATAAAGAACTTTGTACTTGAAGGATATTTTTCTGGTAGTAATTATGCCTTGAAGAATTAACCTGAGTAGGCTTCAAAGATCCTGAAGGTGAAAATCCACGTCTCAATTTAATCCCATTTCCTCGTCCAAAGTTCAAGGAAAATCCACCACTGTCATAAACTAGCCATGCCTCCCATGTATCATCTTCTCCTGTGAAAAGAGCATGCAAACCCTGTGAAGGCAATTATTTTAGCCATTGTCATCGGCCACTGTTAACGAGCGCTCTAATTCTCATTCTCATAGTATACCTGTACAGAGCCTTGCAGATCAACACGAGCAGCAAACAGTCCTGAAGGTTGAAAAGTTCGACGATGCCAGATCTACATGTGATGAAATAACCAAATCATTTAGAGTATCAAACCTAGAAGCTGAGAAAAGATTACTGGGAAGGTAAGTAAAAGAGCAATGAGGAAATTCCACTTGTATGTCCTCCAAAGTGCAAAAAGCCCTAGCAAATTTTTCATTTAAAAGATGTCAGAAAATGAAGCAAATAGGATGCATTCAATTCTGGACAAAAAGTTCCTATGGAAATTCATTTACAAAACCACCAGATCTAGAACATTGCTAGTGTCCTTCACAAATGAGTTTAATAAACAGAATTATACGTTTATACCACAAAATATTGGACGCACCCAAAGCTAACTTCCCTTCTAGATGATCCATCTCAGGCAGAGGGATTATACCACACCATCAAATTTGACTACTACATTCTTTATTTCCACTAGAGAGAAATTGGCTTCTAGGATACTAAAGCAAAATATCAATGGATTTTGTAAACAAAAACAGTTGTGCTGAGATATTTGGTTTTAGCCTTCCCTTTACAACAAAAAATGGGAATATTAGTATCGGAAATAATATTTTGCTTTGTGTCTTCACCCATAGATCCTCTTAACTCATATGCATTCAAGGTTGGGGTGCCGCTGATGTGCACATCCCATACTCTAAAATCCAAACCATCAACACCCAAGATCTAAAGTGATTGTTTGGGAGTGTGTCACATCAGTACTCACATCAGTAACACACCATCGAACTACATGGCAGGACACACTAGCCCCATTTTTACACACACACACACGTGTATGTGTGTATATGTATGTACATGTGCGTGTGAATGCCTATTACACATACACACACATACATTGTGTATATGTATGTACATGTGCGTGTGAATGCCTATTACACATACACACACATACAATGTATGTGTGTGTTGCAACTCCATGATCACATTTCAGTTAATCTGGTATCACTTTTAAATACAAATCATGAGAATGTATATTCTTTCCCTTATGCTAACCAAAAAATATGGCTGCATTTCTCAAGCACATATACATAAAGAAGCAACAAGCCAAAAAGTCACATGGCATAAATCTTGACAGCAATATAATACACATACTTACGCATATATGTAGAATACCGAGAGGCAAAAAATAGGAATACATCAACTAGTCGAAGTCAGACCACTGGACTAAATGTAGACTGCACTTGTTACAACGAATTTATCAGGGACCACACACAAGCACATGCAAGTGAGAGCGAGAGAGGCAAGAACAAATACGAATAGCACAAAAATTTAAGGCATAAATCTTGACAGCAATATAATAGACATACTTATACATATGTGATATGGGAATACAACAAAAATTTAAGGCATAAATCTTGACAGCAATATAATAGACATACTTACACATACATTGTATTAAGTTTAGACACTTAATTACAACGAATTTATAATGGAACACACACAAACACATGCAACTTAGAGGCAAGAACATACAAATGCAACTACTGTACACTATGTTCCCTGAGTACTTCTATCTGAGTGTCGTACCTGTACCTGACACGTACCAGTACCCAAACTCCTTGGACGCTCCTTGCATATATGCACACGTGACACGTTTATTCGGGCATCTACTCAATTATACAATACATGTTTTAATTTAAAACACTTGTCATACATTTTTTGAACATTTATCCTACACTTCACTTCCACTTCTTGAAACTCGTTGGACATAGGTTAGGTTCCAAACTATGATTTTAAAGGATCGTCTGGATCTCTAGTTCAAAAACTACCGATTTTCCAATTTATAATCCACATAATAAAAGAATCATAAAAATGTAATAGAAATGTTATAGGGATTTTAATTCTCATAACACGTGAATGAAAACAATATTGATCTAATGTAAATTATTAATTCTAATATATAACATGTATATGTGTATATAAATATTTATATAGCCGTGTCCCAGTACCCTACCTTTTACAAATTTATCGTGTCCCGCACCCATACCCGTACCCATGCAACATAAGACTGTACAACTCAGAGTACAGTTAGAACAAATCAAAACTGATCTGGTCATTTCAAATCTTTAATACAGTTAGTTATTTACATGAAATTTTAGTTTAGTAACCTGAGACCTTTTGCCTAACCAATACAGAATTAAATACATACCTAGTAAGTAGCATAAAGTATTTAATCATTATACTTCTTTAACACAGAGACGTGACAAGACAAGCATACTGTTTGGATTTCCTGATATGTTCAGAATGATTATGATGATTTACGTAAAGAAAAACCATTAAAACATGGATTGTGCTTTAGGAAAACACAGGGCCTGCAGTGTTCATGTAGTAGAAGAAATTCGGACTTTGTAATGCACTCAAGATGTGGGAAAAGCTCAATATTTCCCATTTTGGTTCTTCATTGCTTAGCGAAAAATAAGCACAAGTCTTCATTGTTCCCTTTATGGTAGATGGGGACTGAAGGATCTCTGAGCTTAAATCAGTTTAGATGGATCTAATGTTATATTTACCTTCTTTACCTATGAAATTTTAGCTTTCCAGTCTCCCTTTTTACAAAAACCTAAAATTTCTGGAGCCATATCAGATGAAAGCTCTGAACCAATCAATCCGAGTTAACCTCCAAGGCAAAGTCACTATCAAAGTGTGAATTCTCTATCTCAATACCTGACAGCGGTAAGCCAATTCTAGTTGTTCTGCCACATCCTCGCGTAGCGGAAGCCAATCAAGACCACCCTTCTGAGCAAACCAGTGACCTCTAAGAACACGCCGATTTTCACCATGCCAATATACTGGGAAACAATGCCTCTTGGTTAAATCTACCTGCAGTCATTCCCAATCCACGATAAAGCATAAACTGATATGTACAAAGAAACCATACATGATGATACATGACAGATACTCTAGTTTACTGCATTATGATAGTAAGACGCGTTTCTTGAAAAGAAACAAGAAATGAGTCAAATTTTTGTGTGGACTAAAACCTCAACATGCTCTATTGATGCAATGACCTAAACTAATAATTATAGATTAAAAAAGATATATTTATTTGTTCTCACAAATCCTTTACTTAAATATCTAGTTCAACAATAACGAATAGATACAATAAGTGGTCAGTTGACTCAGTCCATTGCTGTTGCCAGACCTATAATGGAGTTATTGACACCCAACAAAACAGGAAAAGGAACACACTTAGACCAAAATGAGAGGATGAGCGGGAGAGAGAGATGATGATGATGATGATGATGCTGCAATCAGAAGAGGGTGCAGAATCTAGACTGATGAAATGGAATGAAAAAGAACATTAAGTCCTGAGCACCGAATCCAAAAAGAAAAAAAAGTAGAGAAAACTTAAGAGGTACTCACAACCAACTAATCTTAATACAGCGCTTGTATCTTACAGCATTGTTAATAGATTTGGGTGAGATGACTTACCAGATACCTTAACTACCCAGACCAATTTAAAGCCAGGTTCAGATTTCTTGATTTAAATCAGACACTCTGCCAACTCAATTTTTTATAACAGATAATAACCACTGCACTTGATGTCAGTTTTAGTACAAATGAATCATACTCATAATGGTATGAAGCATGATAGATGCACAACTCCTCGGACAGGTATAAGGTTGCACAACATAAAGTAAGCATGCTGCCAAACTTCACTTATGGCAACTTCTCCAAAGAAGTAAAAGAAGTAACTGCTGAAAACATTAGTTATCTGTCTGAATTCACATCCAAGCATAGATGCATTGTCTCAAGCGCAACAAGTCCACATGGTTATGCTTCACACCAACAGAAGCTTCATATTAAATATTTAGAAAAATGAAAGTACAATTCCAAATTAATATAAGTATACTAGCAGAAAATATTCTTGTAAGTACAGAAAGGAAGACATGGGACATTCCAGGAGGACCAATGGCTTTCCCTGTGCAGAGTGCAGAACCCAAAATACTACAAGAAAAGTCTCAGTAACAAGTAGCCAAAGTTATTCCAAAAATATAAGATAGCCTTTCTAAGCAATATTTACTCAATCACAAAACAACTTTTAAAGTTCAAGCTATTAAGATTCAAACATATGTGAACAAGATGGTTTTCCAACTTAAATGAAATAATGTTTCCTTGTGTCACTTGCTCGAGTTGTTTATTACCCAATCCTTTCTACAGTTAATAAATCATTTCCAAATAAGAGCTATGAAATGAGAAAACCATATGGAGATTTTTTAAGGCCTGAGATGTATAAGTTGAACCAATATTTTTTCTAACTAACTTGCACGGGAACATGCTAACAGGATATGCTGTAATATGCCCTCTTGCCAGGTTCTTCATAATATTGCTCTCTTGCAGTCCACAAATCTTTAAATTTTTTAATTTTTCTTTGCCCATTGGGTAACTTTGTAACAAAACTACCAAGTCATCTCATAAACCTGCAATTTCATAAACCTTTCAAGGATCAAACTTTCCAGGTGGCCCCCAAAGAAAAGAACTTGCATTAATGGAACTCAAAGTACCATTCTATCAGAGCAAACAAAATTTTGCCTGTTATGTTGAAAGCGTGTAGTATATACGATAATGGTTGATACCGAGTGAAAATATTCCTCTCAACTACCACAGTCAGAAATTCAGTTCTATATAGAGAACACCTTAGTAGATTAGTCTTTTTTCTAGTAGATAGAAAACAATGAATTCAAAGCAGGAAATGCGATGGATATGAATTATAAAAGGAGAATACATGGAGAGTTTCTATTAGAAAATAGAATAAAAAAATAAAGCTTGACAAAAGGCAGATGTCATGATTATAACTGTGGAAACAAACCAAGAGGAGTTTTTTTGTTAGAGGAGATAGCATAACTGAAGTAACAGGTTAGAAGCACATGTTTAGGGCATGAGGATGAGAAAAGGATGAAATTTCTCCCCAGAAATAAGAGACAATAAAAAGGACTAAGAATAACTCTAGCAATGACTTTTTACATTTTAGTACCAATATAGATACTTAAGTAGAAAAACAAATACCTCGTAAAGGCCTCCTTTTACGGGGACACCAACTCTCTCTTCCTCAACAACATACAATTCATCATTTAGAGAGCTTGTAATAGTGTTCAGTGCCTTGCTTGGTCCAACAGGACCTTCACTGCATTCAGCGTACTCTTTCCACCAATGGGAAAGTAGCTCTTCTTCCCTCTGTCATAAATGTGGAAGCAAAAAAATTACAGAACTGAAACAGACAAGGTTTTGCTTATGACAATTTAGTATGAAGAAATCTGCATAAGGAATCATTTAATACACATTTAAGGTTATGATATTACATTCACAAACAGCTAAATTGATCAAGAAAAGAGATCTTGTTAAAAATAAAGCGAAAGAGCACATCTTGGAACAAAAGATAGCACCTATGTTACCTGGGTACTTCTATTAGGAAGCCGTATCCGTACCCGATGCGTGCCGTACCCGGACCCAAACCTCTTGGACACTTCTTGAATATATGCATATGTTTATTTGGGCCTCTACTCAATTATATAATACATGTTTTAATTTAAAACACTCATACACTTCTTGGATATAAATTCTCCGCTTCACATCTATTTCTTATATATTAATCTTATGTAAATAAAATTGATCTTATGTAAATTATTAATTTTAGTACATATAAATATACATAACATGCATATATATAGCCGTGTCCCCATACCCTACCTTTTACAAATTTGTTGTGTCCCGTACACATACCCGTACCAGTACCCATACCCATGCAACCTAGGATAGCACAGACTTGAGACCAACTTCACTTAATCAAATTGTGGCAAGGAATCAGCTCCATTACATCACCAATGCACAATTAATTTGTATCTTTTATCAACATTTTCAAAGAAATAAAATTACCTATAAACACATGGAAAAAGGACACCTAGGGAAGTTAGGAGTATCACTTATACTCTGAGTTTCAAGCAACATGCATAAAATAAAGATGAATAATCAAAATTTTGACCACAACTTCACAAAATAGTGAGTATTTCTGGTATGCAAGTATCACTGCCATCCATGTGTCATTTCTTGCAAGAAAGTCAACAAAGCATAGAATCCTACAGAAGATGCTATTAGGATAAAAATATAGATAGAAGATCACAAATTAAACCCTTAGAAAGCATTATGGTAGCAATTGATAGCTGCAATTAGGAATGACAGATCTTAATAGGGTTGGAAGGAGAAAAGAATTCTTGTATACAAAACCAAAGACTACAAAACAAAGATCATTACTTTTGTCTATCAATGATGAGTGATCTAATGGCGCATATTCTTACAATTACTTCATAAAAGCATAACATTAGTCATTTCTCAGAAGAGGCACTACAAAACTATGGCATTACATTTATTTTCTCTTTTAATGGAAGGTTTTCTAAGAATGATTATTTATTCTCGTACCAGTCAACTTAAATTGTAAACTGAATTTTGAGTGTTTATAAACAAAAGACCATTCCTAGACATCCTTGGTTTTCTTAATCTCAATACAAGATTAAGCTTGATAATATTAGTGAGGTGATAGGGTTCCCTCTTCAACTTTTACTGTGCCTAAGAACTGATGCAATTTCTATGACATACGTTACCATGTTATCTCCATTTAGAATTAGCTAATTATTTAGTCCAAACTGTAAAGTTTAATGTTAGGGTTAGCATTAGAATCATGGGTATTTGGGTATGGACCCATGTTGCATTATATACCTATCCACCTATTGCTTGGATATATTCTATTCTCTCTCATGAACAATTAATTGGCAATTCTCCTATTCGGTAACATTCTACTACCAAATCCTTTGCTCATGCATTCTGATAATCAGTTTGTTGCCTACATTGCAAAAGAATCTGTTGTTTCAAGAGAGGATTGAGCACGTAGAGGTAGATTGTCAATTTGTCACCTTTGTAAGGGATATTGTGATGAAAGAGTCGATATGCACTCCATTTACACCTCTATGGAACAGTCGGCGGATATGTTTCACCAAGCTGGCATCTCATGATGTGTTTTCCGTTTTGTGTAAACAAGTTTGGGCATCATAGATATCTATGCTCCAGCTTAAGGAGAAGTGTTAAAGTTAGTATTAGAGTTCTGGGTATTTGGATATGGACCTGTATTAGGTTATATATTACCGCATCCACCTATTACTTGTATATACTCTATTATGTTTATCATGAATAATTAATTGACTACTCTCCTATTTCGTAACATTTACTTTTTAGCACCTTTTCAACCATAAATTTTAGCTTTAGCATCCATACTGTTATTTAACAGTCCACTCCTCCACCCATGTTCAATAAGTCAGACCAGATAAACAAAAATACGATGAAAGGGAGTACTAACTCCTACTTAGGAGTTACCATAACTTCCCTAGACCAGTAACCAATGTGGGTCATAGACCCTTCACTCACTGGCCTTAAAATTAGGTTCATGGAGTTCCGTGCAGGCCATTTCCTCGATGATCTGCATCAATCTTCTTTACCTAGATACCTTAATTAGTCTAGCATGAGATATGAAGTGATTAGGAAAAAGTTAACTCGAATGTTAACATTTAATTGCTGGATGAAAAAGTTTCCAAACTGATAGATCCCCAATCCTTAGACTAATTGATAAGTGAAGATCACAATGACCATCGTTGATCATCCATTGAATGGCCCACTGCACTTCTTACAACATTGATTTTGATGTCAATCCTAAAGGATAAAATCATGTCTTCTCGTGAACTGTGATTATGCAGAATACTTAATAAAGCTGGTACAACAGCATGTACATTGTCATTTGTCATCCAAAAAAAATAGTGAGAGAGAATAATGAAAAACAACTAGACTCAAGAAGTCTCACTTATCAGAAAGAGTTCAGAAATGTAACTGGAAAAAAAAAAAGTTGGCGTGAAACATCAGGTGAGAATGATATGGATGAACTCTAACTTTCAATTTAACACCACTGAGATCGAGATTGACCTGTAAGAAAGAAACCTCCAGCGCAAGAGAGTCTCTCATGCTGAACCGAAAATAATCACTTTTGCCCACTATCTCTGTCTGAGGGACTGAAGCAGAAAGCTCTGTTCAATTCAAAAATATATATAAATATGTAGATCAGTTGAAAGTATATATCAACAACTTCCCATAAAATTTAGTCTTTCTACACTTCTACGCTCATTTCTCTAATATATCCTCGTCAAAATAATATTGCAAAGCTATCTACATGCCATTTACTGCTACCAACATGTTCATGCACCAAGTGCCCATGGTGAGAAGTCAAATTACCCACGTTTCATAAGTATGAGAAATACTTTTTATAAGCTTTAAATTGTAACAGGCTCCTTTTTACTTATAGAAAATTTCTACTAAGTAGCAAAGGATTTAGATTAAAAAGTATATCTATTGAGTTCCAACTAAAGATTTTATGAATTACCATCGAGAATACACTTAAATAAATATAGGCAACACTAATATTAACAAATTTTTCTTCATTCATTCACAAAATCTTCTTAACACGGAGTTTATCAAAGATTAGCAAAATGGGCATTCTTTAAAATTCATGACAACTACTCATATCATCTACTAGACATTTTACTAAGATTTCAGTATAATTAAGCAAAGATAAAGAAAACCCAGAAACAAATCAACTAAACTCACGTTTCTCTGCTAGAGGCACTTTACAAAAGTACCAGCGGACGTCCTCCCCGTCCGAGGGGCTCCTCGTCGCCGCGAGATACTTCCGCCGACCCTTGCAATGCTCGATCTCGTCCTCCAACCTCGCGATGTTCGAAGGCGTGTTCTTCAGCAAGTCCGGCGAAGTCTCTCCCCCCTCGCCCCCAAGAGCCATGATTTCACCGCCCTTTTCCTTTTCGGGTGTTTCCATTGGGAAAAAGTTCGGCCGTGATTCGAGGTTGTGGTCTCCGATACAGCAAATTCCAGTGGGATTACGGCTGAATTGATCGAGGATTTGATGGGATTTTGGGCGAGGTTTTGAGATTTGAGGCTCGGATCGAGGAGGATTGAATTGGGGGAGGAATGGCGATTTTAGGGTTTTGAGAAAGGTCAAAAATTTGGGATTGGGTGGAGGTGGGGGGGAGCGCTCCACCGCCAGGCGTGAAGATAGTTCGGTATCGAAAGCTGATGCGAAGTGGGGGGCGCCCAGAATCTTCGATTAAGAACAGTGCATATATATGCGTATTATTTGTTGTTGGATTAATTTAGAGGGTTATTTCGATATGGTTCTATTTCGATATGGTTCTATTTTGATACGGAGAAATTTTCAAAACAAATCCATTTATTAATTTTATTCATCAAAATCCACCCATGTTCAATAAGTCAGACCAGATAAACAAAAATACGATGAAAGGGAGTACTAACTCCTACTTAGGAGTTACCATAACTTCCCTAGACCAGTAACCAATGTGGGTCATAGACCCTTCACTCACTGGCCTTAAAATTAGGTTCATGGAGTTCCGTGCAGGCCATTTCCTCGATGATCTGCATCAATCTTCTTGACCTAGATACCTTAATTAGTCTAGCATGAGATATGAAGTGATTAGGAAAAAGTTAACTCGAATGTTAACATTTAATTGCTGGATGAAAAAGTTTCCAAACTGATAGATCCCTAATCCTTAGACTAATTGATAAGTGAAGATCACAATGACCATCGTTGATCATCCATTGAATGGCCCACTGCACTTCTTACAACATTGATTTTGATGTCAATCCTAAAGGATAAAATCATGTCTTCTCGTGAGCTGTGATTATGCAGAATACTTAATAAAGCTGGTACAACAGCATGTACATTGTCATTTCTCATCCAAAAAAAAATAGTGAGAGAGAATAATGAAAAACAACTAGACTCAAGAAGTCTCACTTATCAGAAAGAGTTCAGAAATGTAACTGGAAAACAAAAAGTTGGCGTGAAACATCAGGTGAGAATGATATGGATGAACTCTAACTTTCAATTTAACACCACTGAGATCGAGATTGACCTGTAAGAAAGAAACCTCCAGCGCAAGAGAGTCTCTCATGCTGAACCGAAAATAATCACTTTTGCCCACTATCTCTGTCTGAGGGACTGAAGCAGAAAGCTCTGTTCAATTCAAAAATATATATAAATATGTAGATCAGTTGAAAGTATATATCAACAACTTCCCATAAAATTTAGTCTTTCTACACTTCTACGCTCATTTCTCTAATATATCCTCGTCAAAATAATATTGCAAAGCTATCTACATGCCATTTACTGCTACCAAGATGTTCATGCACCAAGTGCCCATGGTGAGAAGTCAAATTACCCACGTTTCATAAGTATGAGAAATACTCTTTATAAGCTTTAAATTGTAACAGGCTCCTTTTTACTTATAGAAAATTTCTACTAAGTAGCAAAGGATTTAGATTAAAAAGTATATCAATTGAGTTCCAACTAAAGATTTTATGAATTACCATCGAGAATACACTTAAATAAATATAGGCAACACTAAAATTAACAAATTTTTCTTCATTCATTCACATAATCTTCTTAACACGGAGTTTATCAAAGATTAGCAAAATGGGCATTCTTTAAAATTCATGACAACTACTCATATCATCTACTAGACATTTTACTAAGATTTCAGTATAATTAAGCAAAGATAAAGAAAACCCAGAAACAAATCAACTAAACTCACGTTTCTCTGCTAGAGGCACTTTACAAAAGTACCAGCGGACGTCCTCCCCGTCCGAGAGGCTCCTCGTCGCCGCGAGATACTTCCGCCGACCCTTGCAATGCTCGATCTCGTCCTCCAACCTCGCGATGTTCGAAGGCGTGTTCTTCAGCAAGTCCGGCGAAGTCTCTCCCCCCTCGCCCCCAAGAGCCATGATTTCACCGCCCTTTTCCTTTTCGGGTGTTTCCATTGGGAAAAAGTTCGGCGGTGATTCGAGGTTGTGGTCTCCGATACAGCAAATTCCAGTGGGATTACGGCTGAATTGATCGAGGATTTGATGGGATTTTGGGCGAGGTTTTGAGATTTGAGGTTCGGATCGAGGAGGATTGAATTGGGGGAGGAATGGCGATTTTAGGGTTTTGAGAAAGGTCAAAATTTTGGGATTGGGTGGAGGTGGGGGGGGAGCGCTCCACCGCCAGGCGTGAAGATAGTTCGGTATCGAAAGCTGATGCGAAGGGGGAGGCGCCCAGAATCTTCGATTAAGAACAGTGCATATATATGCGTATTATTTGTTGTTGGATTAATTTAGAGGGGTTGTGTCGATATGGTTCTATTTTGATACGGAGAAATTTTCAAAACAAATCCATTTATTAATTTTATTCATCAAAATCGACCCATTTCAAATATATTCACAAAAATCGATCTAATTTTAACTATGTCAAAAAATTTCTTTCTAATTAGACCAGGTTGGCAACCCCGACTAATTAGTAGCCCGATTAATTAACATTCTAAATAGTCGGGGTTGGCAACTACAATTTCTATGACATACGTTACCATGTTATCTCCATTTAGAATTAGCTAATTATTTAGTCCAAACTGTAAAGTTTAATGTTAGGGTTAGCATTAGAATCATGGGTATTTGGGTATGGACCCATGTTGCATTATATACCTATCCACCTATTGCTTGGATATATTCTATTCTCTCATGAACAATTAATTGGCAATTCTCCTATTCGGTAACATTCTACTACCAAATCCTTTGCTCATGCATTCTGATAATCAGTTTGTTGCCTACATTGCAAAAGAATCTGTTGTTTCAAGAGAGGATTGAGCACGTAGAGGTAGATTGTCAATTTGTCACCTTTGTAAGGGATATTGTGATGAAAGAGTCGATATGCACTCCATTTACACCTCTATGGAACAGTCGTAGGATATGTTTCACCAAGCTGGCATCTCATGATGTGTTTTCCGTTTTGTGTAAACAAGTTTGGGCATCATAGATATCTATGCTCGAGCTTAAGGAGAAGTGTTAAAGTTAGTATTAGAGTTCTGGGTATTTGGATATGGACCCGTATTAGGTTATATATTACCGCATCCACCTATTACTTGTATATACTCTATTATGTTTATCATGAATAATTAATTGACTACTCTCCTATTTCGTAACATTTACTTTTTAGCACCTTTTCAACCACAAATTTTAGCTTTAGCATCCATACTGTTATTTAACAGTCCACTCCTCCACCCATGTTCAATAAGTCAGACCAGATAAACAAAAATACGATGAAAGGGAGTACTAACTCCTACTTAGGAGTTACCATAACTTCCCTAGACCAGTAACCAATGTGGGTCATAGACCCTTCACTCACTGGCCTTAAAATTAGGTTCATGGAGTTCCGTGCAGGCCATTTCCTCGATGATCTGCATCAATCTTCTTTACCTAGATACCTTAATTAGTCTAGCATGAGATATGAAGTGATTAGGAAAAAGTTAACTCGAATGTTAACATTTAATTGCTGGATGAAAAAGTTTCCAAACTGATAGATCCCCAATCCTTAGACTAATTGATAAGTGAAGATCACAATGACCATCTGATCATCCATTGAATGGCCCACTGCACTTCTTACAACATTGATTTTGATGTCAATCCTAAAGGATAAAATCATGTCTTCTTCGTGAACTGTGATTATGCAGAATACTTAATAAAGCTGGTACAACAGCATGTACATTGTCATTTGTCATCCAAAAAATAGTGAGAGAATAATGAAAACAACTAGACTCAAGAAGTCTCACTTATCAGAAAGAGTTCAGAAATGTAACTGGAAAAAAGTTGGCGTGAAACATCAGGTGAGAATGATATGGATGAACTCTAACTTTCAATTTAACACCACTGAGATCGAGATTGACCTGTAAGAAAGAAACCTCCAGCTAAAGAGAGTCTCTCATGCTGAACCGAAAATAATCACTTTTGCCCACTATCTCTGTCTGAGGGACTGAAGCAGAAAGCTCTGTTCAATTCAAAATATATATAAATATGTAGATCAGTTGAAAGTATATATCAACAACTTCCCATAAAATTTAGTCTTTCTACACTTCTACGCTCATTTCTCTAATATATCCTCGTCAAAATAATATTGCAAAGCTATCTACATGCCATTTACTGCTACCAACATGTTCATGCACCAAGTGCCCATGGTGAGAAGTCAAATTACCCACGTTTCATAAGTATGAGAAATACTTTTATAAGCTTTAAATTGTAACAGGCTCCTTTTTACTTATAGAAAATTTCTCTGAAGTAGCAAAGGATTTAGATTAAAAAGTATATCTATTGAGTTCCAACTAAAGATTTTATGAATTACCATCGAGAATACACTTAAATAAATATAGGCAACACTAATATTAACAAATTTTTCTTCATTCATTCACAAAATCTTCTTAACACGGAGTTTATCAAAGATTAGCAAAATGGGCATTCTTTAAAATTCATGACAACTACTCATATCATCTACTAGACATTTTACTAAGATTTCAGTATAATTAAGCAAAGATAAAGAAAACCCAGAAACAAATCAACTAAACTCACGTTTCTCTGCTAGAGGCACTTTACAAAAGTACCAGCGGACGTCCTCCCCGTCCGAGGGCTCCTCGTCGCAGCGAGATACTTCCGCCGACCCTTGCAATACTCGATCTCGTCCTCCAACCTCGCGATGTTCGAAGGTGTGTTCTTCAGCAAGTCCGGCGAAATCTCTCGCCCCCAAGAGCCATGATTTCACTGCCCTTTTCCTTTTCGGGTGTTTCCATTGGGAAAAACTTCGGCGGTGAATCGAGGTTGTGGTCTCCGATACAGCAAATTCCAGTGGGATTACGGCTGAATTGATCGAGGATTTGATGGGATTTTGGGCGAGGTTTTGAGATTTGAGGCTCGGATCGAGGAGGATTGAATTGGGGGAGGAATGGCGATTTTAGGGTTTTGAGAAAGGTCAAAAATTTGGGATTGGGTGGAGGTGGGGGGGAGCGCTCCACCGCCAGGCGTGAAGATAGTTCGGTATCGAAAGCTGATGCGAAGTGGGGGGCGCCCAGAATCTTCGATTAAGAACAGTGCATATATATGCGTATTATTTGTTGTTGGATTAATTTAGAGGGTTATTTCGATATGGTTCTATTTCGATATGGTTCTATTTTGATACGGAGAAATTTTCAAAACAAATCCATTTATTAATTTTATTCATCAAAATCGACCCATTTCAAATATATTCACAAAAATCGATCCAATTTTAACTAGGTCAAAAAATTTCTTTCTAATTAGACAAGGTTGACAACCCCGACTAATTAGTAGCCCGGTTAATTAACCTTCTAAATAGTGGGTTTGGCAACTACAATTTCACCACTACTAACGTGTAATTAAAAAGCGTCTAATTAATCAGGGTTGCAAGAACCCCACTAATTGTTATTGTTTAAAATGAATCGACTCCAGCTAAATACTGCAGACATGTATTACCTAAACCTGGTCGATTTTTGTAAATAAATTTGAAATGAGTCGATTTTGGAGAATAAAATTGTAAATGGGTCTATTTTGAAAATTTCTCCATTTTAATATTGGTTCCACAAATATTGTAATTGCTATTAGGTCCTCCAAATCATTGTAATTAACATTAGGTACCAAAATCTTACCAAGCTCACATTTAGGCCTCCAAAATCACCTAAATATTTTGGTGAGTTAATTACGAAGAGACCCCATATACTATAGCCCAAGTGCGGATCAAGCCTCAATAGTTTTATTTATGCACATAGGCGTCTTGAGTGGACTTTATTTTTACTCTTTTAAGAGTACTAATATAGTGCACATGCATTGCTGCGATGGATATATTTTATGCAATTTCTTATATAATCTATCAAAAGTTTGATTTTAAATGTGATTACTAATCCTTGAGGACTTATTTATAATTTTCTCATCATTAAGAGCGTGTTGTATATAATTTTTATGAGGCTTATTTTTAAAGTTTATAGGGGTTAATCTATAAATCTTATATAGTTCCCAGGTTCTTTCTATAAATATATAAAATTTTAGGGTTATTTATGCAAAGTTTCAAATTATTTTATAACATTATGAATATTAATGGTTGTTTGTGCAAAATTCTAGGGTTTATTCGTAAAATTTACTAAACTTAGAATTTTTATAAAATTGGGGATTTTTCTATAAAAATGCAAATTTTAGAATAACCAAAGGCGTAATTCTATTTCTTAAACCCTGATAAAAGCATAATTCTATATTTACTTTATAATTTAAGATAATTTATGGTATTGAAAATGTTATAAATATTGAGGTTTTATGTGCATATTTGGAATATAATTATAGCATTAGGAAGGGTAAATGTAAATAAAATATTTATTGTAAAATATAATTTAAATGGTTTTGGACAAGTGCAAATTTTATGTGTTCTGTGGACTTTTCTATAAAATATGTAATTTCCATAAATCTTGGCTATTTATGTAAAATTTATAGATTCTGAATATTTTTCATAAAAACTATGCAACTTAGTGCATTTCCTGAGGACTTTTAGCTAAATTTACACACTGACTCGATTTTACTATAATTAAGAGTATCGTCTTCTATTATGAGTGAGCCGATGCAATATGCATACATTATACTCTGTAAATTTTACTAATTTATAAGGTGTACATGTGCATAGCTTTAGGGGAAAAGGTGTACATGTGCATCACATCTATATCTTCTATATCGGCTAAATTACCAAATTGGTACTAAAAATAGCACCTAATAACAGTTGGTATTAAAAGTAATTAGACGACAATAAGGTATTTAAACTTGCGATGTGACAAATTGACCTAAAAATAAATTTTCCGGCCAAATTTTTCATCAGCCAATCATATAATCTATCATGAGATGCTTATAAGGTGTATTTATGATGACGTGGCATTTGTAGTTAGCCTAATTCAAATCATTAGGAGATTATTTTCAAATTAGTGTAAAAGAAAAGAGTGAGGTTTTAAATTAAGGGCTTCTTCTCTTTCTTCTATTAAATTGGAGGTTCTTCAAGCAATGAAGAACCCCAATTTGAAGGAAGAAGGAGAAAAAATCCCAAATTAAAAAATCTATCTTTTCTTTTACTCTAATTTGAAAATTCCTCTACTAATGGGTTCAATGAGATTAACTTCATGCGCCACATCTTCATAAATGTCACCTACACATATGTGGCGAGGTTACACAGTAGTCTTGGGAAAAATGACAGAAAATTTATTTTTGAACCTATTTGTCTCATCTTGCAAGTTTAAATACCTTATCGCCATGAATTACTTTTAATACCAATATGGTTATTAGGTGCTATTTTTAATACCAATCTGGTAATTTAGCCCTTCTATATCTATACTACTATAAATAAAAGAGGATTAGGGTGTTAAAACTTTTAATTTCTTTTTGCCCTCTCAAATTTTGATAAATTCTATCTATGCCATTATCTCTAATTAATCTTTCATTAAATAAATATAACCACTTATTAATTATGCCTCCTCACATTCTAACCTCTTAATTAACTATCTATCAATTTTCTATTTAATCACTCATCCATAACTTCAATATTCTTTAATTCTATTCATTAATCGCCATCACTTTGCAATCAATTTCCCCATTTGCAATCAATTTCCCTCTCTCTTAATGCATCGTTATAATTTACTCTCCTCTCTATTAATGCAATTTTCACCTTAAATTGAGGAGGAGAATATGGCCGACAAAGCAAATAAAAAGCGGTACTAGGCTTCATTTGCCCATGGTGATCAAAATGTGGCAACTTTTGTGTCAAAATGACGTTAAGCCTTGACAGATGTGGTTGTAGTTACGTGTCACAGTTCAACCTGCGAAGTGCGATTATGACAATCAACATGGACGGTCTAGAATTGAAGAGTAGCGGGACATAATGGTGAACGGTGTTTTCTTCGTGTCATTGGGTGCAAGATTGGAAGCAAATTATGCAAAGGTTGAGAGCATCAAGTCCAAATCAGCAGCGGTGATCGATCAACTAACTGTAAATGCGGGTGTGCTTGGTGGGCCTAGGTAAATGAATTTATCTATCTTCTTTTTATGTACTATTATTTGTTTGATTCTTTTTTAATTTGGGTACATAGATTCTCTGGATAAAAAGGATTATAAGGATAAGCATGGTAAGGTATCGAAGATTTGGATCGGGTTTATGCGATATATGATAGAAGACATGTTTCTTGGATGGGTCTAATACCGACACATATGCTAAAAAGAATGACTGTGGAATCTTGATACACAAGACATTGATGATGATGATGAGGTTAGTGTCAATTTGAACCGTGGATGTTTATTTTCTCTAGCATTTTGAATGTGTTAATTTTTTGCCTAAAGCATATTCAATCCACAGGATATAAATTTAATATTAATGAGTGAAAATTATCTTTTATATTAAATTTAATTTGGAATATAATAATTATCAATGGATAAGTTTCCTTGTCGATAGGTAAAATATGTTTTGTGTTCAGAATGCAAGTAAAAATGTGCGATATACCAGGATTATGGTGACAACAGCTCTGCATAGATAAATCCAAACCAATTATCTTATACTACTAAGTATGTTATTTAATAATAGAACATGCATGCATTAAAATAAAATAAAAAGCAATGGTTTGATAATAGAACATTTAAAGATCAAGATATTATTAGCATGATTTGACAAAAAAACTTTACAAAGAAGATTAATGGATTGCTGATAAAATTTTGAAATATGCTAATGTATTCTTTACTGATGTATAGTTTTAATAATAGTACCATTATTGGCTGAATGTAGCTCGACTTGACAAAATCAAAATTATTTTGAGAGAAAAGGGTTATGTAAAGTGTTTAAGTAAATTTTTCATGTTTAGACAATATAAGAGAAGAAAGAAATAGCTACATGAATAATAATAAATTGGTGCTTAATATCAACCGATAGAAGAAAATGACAACTAACTCGATGAATACATTAAATAGAAAGGATTAAATTTTAATTATTTTTTAAGAATAAGATTAAATAGAAATGATTAAATCCTTAATTATTTTCATTTGCTTTTACAATCTTTATATATTATTTTAGGCTTAATTGCATAAATACCCAAAAGTTTCTAAAGCTTGAACTTGTACTATGAAATTCCCATAAAGGGGAGAACTCACATTTGAATAACCGAGGATACTAAAGTGAAACTTTAGGGTATTTAAATATAACCAAATATAACTAGAGATATATGTGTGTAGAGTAAGTGAAACTATAGGGTTTAATGCAATTACACCATTATTTTATTTTATTATCAAAATTTTATTTTTATAATTGATTTTATATATGCATTATAAAGACTCTTACGTGCAACGCACGTACACTATACTAGTATAATTAAACAAGCGTCTAATTAGTCGGGGTTGGTAACCTTGACTAATTAAAAAGAAGCGTTGTTTTAAAATCGACCATTTGACTGCCTTCTTGGCGTAAATTAGAAACTAGGTCGGTTTTAAAAATAAATTTGAAATGAGTCGATTTTGGAGAATAAAATTGTAAATGGGTCTATTTTGAAAATTTCTCCATTTTAATATTGGTTCCACAAATATTGTAATTGCTATTAGGTCCTCCAAATCATTGTAATTGCTGTTAGGTACCAAAATCTTACCAACTGCTGTTAGGCCTCCAAAATCACCTAAATTTTTTGGTGAGTTAATTACGAAGAGACCCTATATACTATAGCCCAAGTGCGGATAGAGCCTCAATAGTTTTATTTATGCACATAGGCGTCTTGAGTGGACTTTATTTTTACTCTTTTAAGAGTACTAATATAGTGCACACGCATTGCACGTGGATATATTTTATGCAATTTCTTATATAATCTACCAAAAGTTTGATTTTAAATGTAATTAAAGGACTTATTTGTAATTTTCTCATCATTAAGAACGTCTTTGTATATAATTTTTAATGAGGTTTATTTTAAAGTTTATAGGGTTAATCTATAAATCTTATATAGTTCCAGGTTCTTTCTATAAATATATAAAATTTTAGCGTTATTTATGCAAAGTTTCAAATTATTTTATAACATTATGAATATTAATGGTTGTTTGTGCAAAATTCTAGGGTTTGTTCTCAGAAAATTTACTAAACTTAGAATTTTTATAAAATTGGGGATTTTTCTATAAAAATGCAAACTTTAGAATAACCAAAGACGTAATTCTATTTCTTAAACCCTAATAAAAGCCTTAATTCTATATTTACTTTATAGTTTAAGATAATTTATGGTATTGAAAATGTTATAAATATTGGAGGTTTTATGTGCATTTTGGAATATAATTATAGCATTAGGAAGGGTAAATGTAAATAAAATATTTATGTAAAATATAATTTAAATGGTTTTGGACAAGTGCAAATTTTATGTGTTCTGTGGACTTTTCTATAAAATATGTAATTTCCATAAATCTTGGCTATTTATGTAAAATTTATAGATTCTGAATATTTTTCATAAAAACTATGCAACTTAGTGCATTTCCTGAGGACTTTTAGCTAAATTTACACACTGACTCGATTTTACTATAATTAAGAGTATCGTCTTCTATTATGAGTGAGCCGATGCAATATGCATACATTATACTCTGTAAATTTTACTAATTTATAAGGTGTACATGTGCATAGCTTTAGGGGAAAAAGGTGTACATGTGCATCACATCTATATCTTCTATATCGGCTAAATTACCAAATTGGTACTAAAAATAGCACCTAATAATCAGATTGGTATTAAAAGTAATTCCGACGACAATAAGGTATTTAAACTTGCACGATGTGACAAATTGACATAAAATAAATTTTCCGGCCAAATTTTTCATCACCAATCATATAATCTATCATGAGATGCTTATGAGGTGTATTTATGATGGCGTGGCATTTGTAGTTAGCCTAATTCAAACCATTAGGAGATTATTTTCAAATTAGTGTAAAAGAAAGAGTGAGGTTTTAAATTAAGGGCTTCTTCTCTTTCTTCTATTAAATTGGAGGTTCTTCAAGCAATGAAGAACCGCCAATTTGAAGGAAGAAGGAGAAAAATCCCAAATTAAAAAATCATATCTTTTCTTTTACTCTAATTTGAAAATTCCTCCTACTAATGGGTTCAATGAGATTAACTACAGTCGCCACATCTTCATAAATGTCACCTAAGCATATGTGGCAGGTTGCCTGAGTAGTCGCGAGAAAAATGGCTGAAATTTTATTTTTGAACCTATTTGTCTCATCTTGCAAGTTTAAATACCTTATCGCCATCTAATTACTTTTAATACCAATATGGTTATTAGGTGCTATTCTTAATACCAATCTGGTAATTTAGCCCTTCTATATCTATACTACTATAAATAAAAAGAGGATTAGGGTGTTAAAACTTTTAATTTCTTTTTTGCCCTCTCAAATTTTGATAAATTCTATCTATGCCATTATCTCTAATTAATCTTTCATTAAATAAATATAACCACTTATTAATTATGCACCCCTCACCTTCCTAAATAATTATAATTATCAATAATATTATAATATTATAATATTAATTTTTAAAAATAATAAAATAAAATAATTTATAAAATAAGTATAAACAATTATTAGTAGTAACCAATTAAACTATTATAATAATTATTTATGAATTATAATAAAATAATTAAAATAATAGTACAAATACAATAATATATTACTAAATACTATTAAGAGTTATACTATAATTCAATGAGCAATAAAATAAATAGAATAAATTTTGAATCTCATAAATAGTGTAATTATTTAAATAATATCACATAAATTATGAATTACACTATTTATTTAGTATTGTATTATTAAATAAATTAAAAAATGATTTAATATTATTTTTAGAGTATTTTCTCAAAGTCATTATATCTAATTAATCTTTCATTAAATAAATATAACCACTTATTAATTATGCACCCCTCACCTTCCTAAATAATTATAATTATCAATAATATTATAACTATTAATTTTTAAAAATAATAAAATAAAATAAGTATACACAATTATTATTATTAACCAATTAAAATATTATTATAATTATTTATGAATTATAATAAAATAATTAAAATAATAGTATAAATAGAATAATATATTACTAAATACTATTAAGAATTATACTATAATTCAATGAGCAATAAAATAAATAGAATAAATTTTGAATCTCATAAATAGTGTAATTATTTTAATAATATCACATAAATTATGAATTACACTATTTATTTAGTATTATATTATTAAATAAATTAAATAAATAATTTAATATTATTTTTAGAGTATTTTCTCAAAGATTATTACATGATACTGAATAATCTATACTTGGTAATGAGTGAAAACTAACCTTTTACAAAAAATTATTTAATATTAATAATAGTGCTATAATTGTTAATAATAGTATAATAAAATTTATAAAATATTTATAGTACTAAATTATTTAAGAGTATAATTTTAATTTCTTTTTGCCCTCTCAAATTTTGATAAATTCTATCTATGCCATTATCTCTAATTAATCTTTCATTAAATAAATATAACCACTTATTAATTATGCACCCCTCACCTTCCTAAATAATTATAATTATCAATAATATTATAATATTATAATATTAATTTTTAAAAATAATAAAATAAAATAATTTATAAAATAAGTATAAACAATTATTAGTAGTAACCAATTAAACTATTATAATAATTATTTATGAATTATAATAAAATAATTAAAATAATAGTACAAATACAATAATATATTACTAAATACTATTAAGAGTTATACTATAATTCAATGAGCAATAAAATAAATAGAATAAATTTTGAATCTCATAAATAGTGTAATTATTTAAATAATATCACATAAATTATGAATTACACTATTTATTTAGTATTGTATTATTAAATAAATTTAAAAATGATTTAATATTATTTTTAGAGTATTTTCTCAAAGTCATTATATCTAATTAATCTTTCATTAAATAAATATAACCACTTATTAATTATGCACCCCTCACCTTCCTAAATAATTATAATTATCAATAATATTATAACTATTAATTTTTAAAAATAATAAAATAAAATAAGTATACACAATTATTATTATTAACCAATTAAAATATTATTATAATTATTTATGAATTATAATAAAATAATTAAAATAATAGTATAAATAGAATAATATATTACTAAATACTATTAAGAATTATACTATAATTCAATGAGCAATAAAATAAATAGAATAAATTTTGAATCTCATAAATAGTGTAATTATTTTAATAATATCACATAAATTATGAATTACACTATTTATTTAGTATTATATTATTAAATAAATTAAATAAATAATTTAATATTATTTTTAGAGTATTTTCTCAAAGATTATTACATGATACTGAATAATCTATACTTGGTAATGAGTGAAAACTAACCTTTTACAAAAAATTATTTAATATTAATAATAGTGCTATAATTGTTAATAATAGTATAATAAAAATTTATAAAATATTTATAGTACTAAATTATTTAAGAGTATAATTTCATTTTCTTTTTGCCCTCTCAAATTTTGATAAATTCTATCTATACCATTATCTCTAATTAATCTTTCATTAAATAAATATAACCACTTATTAATTATGCACCCCTCATCTTCCTAAATAATTATAATTATCAATAATATTATAAGTATTAATTGTTTAAAAATAATAAAATAAAATAATTCATAAAATAAGTATACACAATTATTAGCAGTAAACAATTAAATTATTATAGTAATTATTTATGAATTATAATAAAATAATTAAAATAATAGTATAAATAGAATAATATATTACTAGATACTATTAAGAATTATACTATAATTCAATAAGCAATAAAATAAGTAGAATAAATTTTGAATCTCATAAATAGTATAATTATTTTAATAATATCACATAAATTACAAATTAAACTATTTATTTAGTATTATATTATTAAATAAATTGAATAAATAATTTAATATTATTTTTAGAATATTTTCTCAAAGATTATTACATGATACTGAATAATCTATACTTGGTAATGAGTGAAAACTAACCTTTTACAAAAAATTATTTAATATTAATAATAGTGCTATAATTGTTAATGATAGTATAATAAAAATTTATAAAATATTTATAGTACTAAATTACGTATAATAAAAATTTATAAAATATTTATAGTACTAAATTATTTAAGAGCAAAATTTAAAAATTAAATTAGATAAATATTTTATAGTATATAGACAGTATAACTATTTTAATAGTATTACTTAAACTAAGAATTATAATATTAAATAAGGTAAATTGTAGTAAACCCTATGAACTTTCAGCATTTTGCAATAAATAGACCCTATGAACTTTGAATCACACTAAATCCCTAATAACTTTTGTAGAAGCCCCAATATCTTTTAGATAAATTACACCAACCCCAATAACTTTCAAAATGCCATTTTATGCCATTTTCGGTTCTAATTTATTAGGGTTATCTGCAAAATTCACAAAGTTATTGAGGGTCTTCTTTAAAACAGAAAAGTCATTAGGGTTTTGTGTAATTTTGAAAGTTCGTATGGGTAGAAAGTTCATATGGGTTTAGTGTAATTTACCCTATTAAATAATTATAATGAGAAATAACTATTGTAATATATTGTAGGTATCAAGTGTAACTATCTAGGGAACATTACGAAAAAGCTAGCGAGATAAATGTAGCTTAGTTAATTTAGAGTTAAGTTAACAACTTTCAAGTTGGAGAGGCATATTTAAGAGAACTTATTAAATTAGCAGTTTTATTTAAGAACAATTTTAGATTTAGGGACTTATTTAAAAAAAGGTTAACACTGGGCGATCATCTTCCCCAAGGGTCCACTTCCTAACCAATCTCATTTTCTCAACAGCTATTTTCATTAGAGGGTCTATAAAAGGCTATTGATTCTCTTTCATTCCCTGTTTAAAAATAAGAGTAGTGATAAGTGTACTATACTTTCTCTACTACTTTGGCACTACCACTCACAAGAGAGTGGGGCCATTATGAGCATCACTATAATTTTCAAGTGAGGCCCCCACTCTTTTGTGAGTGGTGTAGGCAATAAAAATTGCCTTAATCCTCGCAATGACTTCGGAATGAGCAAAAGAGCTTAAGGGTCCATCTCGAGTTGAGTCAGCCCACTGAGGAAAGACAGCCCGCCTAAAGGTTAAGTTCACTGAATGCTTGACTTTACAAAATAAAAAGTGTCGATATCTCCCAAACCGGAAGGAATTTGGCAAAATGACCGAGCAAACCAACCCCGGTAGGTTTGGTTGGCTCCATCTCGTCGAGATAGTCAATTTTTACATATAATTCGTCCAATTCCGACTTACGGTTTGAAAGTTACGACCTGTTCTTCGTAGCATGTTCCGGCTTCGCCAGAGCAAGCTCGCCTGCAAAGGAGCTTAGATCGCCTCAAGCACAAGCTCGCATGAAGACTTGGAGCTCACCTGCGTGCTTGAAGCTCGTCTGCATAGGCCAAGCTCGCCTACAACATCAAAGTTTGACGAGGCTCGCCTACTGTAGGCATCAAAAATTGCTGAAGAACCCCAAATATGACTAAATTATGAGAAGATCGAAGGACAACGTCGTTGAAATCTCAAGAAGTCAACATATGGGAAGATTGTGTCTCGCTACGCTGGCGAGACACTTGTTTGTGCTCGCTATAAGCGAGACATTCGCCAGTCTCGCTACTAGCGAGACACTTGTTATGCCTCGCTACAAGCGAGACGCAGTGGTGCCTGCCAGGCGAGACACTTGTTTGTGCGCCCTGGCGAGACACCTTGATGTCTCGCTATGGCGAGCACACTTACATAATGCCATGGCTTGTCAGAATCTTGAAGCAAGCTCTTGAAGGGTCTAAATCAATGCCGGTGGGGCCCAATTGACTTTATCAGCGCAAAGAGATGTTCACTACTTCAATGGACGGTTATCTGGCAAAAATGCTAGGCGTGATTTTAGGGCATTTAATCGTGCCTAAAAAGCGAGAAAACCGTTACAACGGTGGAGGGGCGACAACGCCTCGCCGATTAGCGGCAGCCCATAATCTCGCCGCTAGCGGCGGCCGATCTTGTCACCGCCCGATGGCGAAGCGGCTTAGCTGGCAGCTCGGTGCCGCGCTAGCTTTACAAATGTTGGGCACTTATGACAATTGTGTTTCTTGGAGGCACGTTTCCCAAAGACTATAAATACCCTCCTACGTCCACTTGGGCGGGGTCGGCTATCGAAAGGGCAATCGAGATCCAAGCTTAGAATTCAAGAACACGATCCACACGGAGATTCCTCGAGTTTAAGCTTTGACTTATTCTTGAGAAGAGTAGATATCTTATTTTGCTAAGATATTTTCTTAAGTTCTTGTTTCCTTTCGAAGCATCAACTAAACCCGTCGATTCGCGATCGTTGCTCGGTGGTCCACGGATTCGCGTCCCGACGCGAGCAAAATTACAGCGGAGATCTCGTGTGTAGCCTCTTACGTTGAGAGTTTGTAGAGAGAGTTATTTAAATTTCTTTGTATGCGAGAATCAAAGTGTAATTTTCTCAAGTTTTACAATAGAAAAACTTTCGACCAAACACAACCATCAAAGTTTGACGAGGCTGCGGCATCAAAGTTTGAGGCTCGCCCACAACATCAAAGTTCGGCGAGGCAAGCCCACAACATCAAAGTTCGGCGAGGCTGCCCGCTAACATCAAAGTTCGGCGAGGCTGCCTACAACATCAAAGTTTGTGAGGCTGCCTCACGGCATCAAAGTTTGTGAGGCTGCATAGCGACATCGAACCGATGATCACCGAGGGCGAGGTTAGCCTCTACCCGTGAACTTTGACTCGCCGCAGAAAGCTCGTTATCCAAGCGGCTTCGGCTTAACCTCATGGCGAATCTAAAGGCCACGAAAGCCACAACAACCATGGGTTAAGTGGTGGGCATCGATTATGCCCGTCCATATCGATTAACCCACGTTTCCACAATTCTTGCATGCGTTCGCGTGCTAAAAGCCCTATAAATGGCGGTGGCGGCCATTAGAAGGAGCTTTGGGAACTTTTGGAGATCAACACTTGCGCCGAGAAAGAGATCAAGCTCTTCATCAATAATCAAGATCATCTGCAACTCGTTACGATCGTCAGCGAAGCAATCTCAACGTGAGCATTGAGTGAAGCATCCTATCGCTACGAAAACCACCCTAAAGAAGTCGAATCAATCTTCTCTTCCTCATGTCGAGAAAATTGATTGTAAACCCATTCATTCAATCAATAAACTTTTGACTCTGAGAAGATGGCGACCCGCAGTGGAGCAACCATTCATTCCAGATAATCGGTGGTGGTTAATCGAGACAAGATTGCGGTTGGAACCGAGTTCAAACCTTGGTCATTGAATGATGAGAGTAAGTATGAGGAGTTCCTCTCCTGGGGCATCTAGCCGGTGAAGACCATAAGTGTCGGCGGAGTCGTATGAGACTTCGGCCCGTGGCTCATGTTGAATCTTCTCGAGTGAATCTTGAGAAGTATGTCTCGACAAGGCTCCAAAAGCAAGCCGGGCTAGAAGTGGGTGGTTAAGCGGCCGACCCAACCTCAGGCCATTAACCAAACTTGGCAGGCGAACCTCGCTGGCTCGTGGAAAGGCGGGATATGCAAGGGTCCAATTTCACGGCGTGCCAAGCAGCGTCAGCAACGAAACAAGCTTCGCCGTAGGGCTCGAAGCTTTGGTCTCGTTGGGCGGGTTTCACTATCGTCCAAAGATGGTCAAACGAAGCAGGGTCGAATCGGCGGCGAGGACGTCCACGAACCCCGATCATTGCACCCCAGTCGTGAACCTCGTCTTCATCTAAGGGTTCATTCAAAACAAGACGACGCGTCGCCGGTGCGAACCTCGTCACATGGCGAACCTGCGTCAGCGTGAGGTCCCCTCCAAGGGATGAGCCTCGGTCAAGTGGCGAACCCGACAACAACAGAAGTGCTTGAAACACAACGAGCCTCGTCCAAGTGGCGAACCTGCAACAATGTGAGGTCCCTTGAAAGAGATGAGCCTGCCGTGCAGTGGGAATTTAGCCAACAACATGAGGTTCCATCAAAACCGGGCGAACATCGCTCGTTGGCGAACCTCGTCATAGCAAGCATCAAAATGATGAACCTCGTCATCATGAACCTCGACATGGGGTGTCATCAAAGCAAGGCGAAGCTCGCCCGATGGGCCGAATCTGCGTCGTAGGAAGCGTCGAGAATGGCGAACCTCGTCATTTTGAACCTACCCAACAACATGAGGTCCATTCTAAACAAGATGAACCTCGTTCAAAGCGAACCTCGCCATAAGCTTCGTGAAACAAAGAGAAAACTGACCTGCCAGCTTCGCCAACCTCTATATGGAGGGTCTGCTTTGTCTGGCTTCGGTTTCGAGAATCAACTGGGGTATTCCCATATGATCTCGGTGAATACCTCACTCGCAAGCGTGATGCCAATCAAATGCAATCTCATTCTTTCTTTGAGAAATTCATATCTGCGTCTGGCGCTTAATGTTCATCGACACATCAATATACGTATTTGGCGATTATCGACATCAACTAGGCGAAGGCGGTTCATAGAAACAAGCTGACCCGGTGGTCATTCCACAGGTGACTATTAATATGGTTGGGAAGCGGGAGCAAGACCCAACAGGCGATCTGAATCGTCTAACCGAGTATTCCGGGTTACAAAGGCGCATATCAATAGTCAAAGGCCTTATCGAGCTTGCGATCGCCGTCTAGAAGCAATCCGTTTATTCCAATTGGTAGGGGTACCTCACGAAGAATTTGAGAACTCCGGCATTGCAGCGTCTCAACCTTCAAATCTGATTTGGTGTCGGGCCGGTGTCCTCATGGTGACAAAAAAGAGGAAATGGCAAAGAAGATCGAAGAGCAACAAGCTCTTATTTTTGCACAACAAGAGTCTATCGGGCGTTTAGAAATGATGATGGAGAAACTCGTGGAAAAGCAAGAAGAAGGCGGGCGAAGGAGGATCCAAATCAGCGAGAAGGCTATGAGGGTTATGATGTCCACTGGTTGTCATCCACAGGCGGAATCGAATCGCGTCTGAAAGAGCAAGATCATACGTTACGGGATTTCCAAAGCGGTGGATGCCCTTAAGCTCAAGGCGATCTAGAAATTTGGGGTGGCTAGGCCATATCTCTGAGTGGGATGATTTCCATATCCTCCAGAAATTCAAGCCACTTAACCTAGTGCGGTTCGGCGGAAAAAGTTCTCCTAACACATTTACTACTTCGAGCGAACCGGACACATAATGGGAAGCGAGCCCATTATGACTTCGGTTATTCATTGGCACCCTCAAGGGGTTGCTTTTGAATGGTTTATGATTGGAACACGGGTCCATCACTTCGGAAGGCCATGGAAAGACTCTTCATGGCGATTCTTCTGACGATGTACGGAGTATCTATAGCAACCACGCTGTTGTAAAAGCGAGGAAGAAAGAATCGTAAGCAACTTTGTGAATTCGAGGAACCGTCATTGCGTGCCCATGATCGATTCAGAAGCCACTCTCATGAGATGTGTGAATAATCTCTCATCAACATTCATCTAATATCGGCGTTGTCGTAGCTTCGCTCGTGGAAAGACTTAACCGCCAAGGAGAACAAGTCGAGACGTGCTCAAAGCGTATGGAGGTTGAAGAGCTATTTGAATTTCGAGGAGGTGGCCAAGAATCTTGGGTGGTGGCGACCGCTTCCTCATCAAAACTCTTTTCAAGTAAGCCCACGATGGCGTCTGCGAACTCGCCAGCGGAACCAAGCTATGGGACCATTGCGGACTTGGCTACAAGCGGCCAAAGATAATCGTTGATGCTTATATGCATCAATCGTAGAAGGACCAGCATCGACGGCAAATCCTTGAAGAAGTACTACGGTAGTCTTCTTTCAAACTCCCACTAAGTTATCATGTTAACAGTCATCGATAACCAATTTCCTCAAATTCCCTCGCCAATCCTCCTCAGCGGGATGGCGGGTCCCTATCATGTTAACAATCACCCGATAGTTCCTAGATTTCCTCAATCAATCCTCTCTAATAGGATGGCGGACCATCACTTGTCATGTTAATATTACACCTCGACAAATCAACTTACCAATCCTATTCAATGGGATGGTAGGTCCTCAAAGTCGCTCGTCGCGACATCACATCATGTTAATATTACACCTCACAAATCAACTTACCAATCCTATTCAATGGGATGGTAGGTTCTCAAAAGTCGCTCGTCGCGACAATCCTGTCATGTTAATATTACACCTCGACAAATCAACTTACCAATCCTATTCAATGGGATGATAGGTCCTCAAAGTCGCTCCGATCTGACAATCTTGTCGGGTTAACAATCACCTGATAAATTTCCCCTCGAATCCTCATCAATAGGATGGTGGGTCCTCAAAGTTGCCCGTCCAATAAATTCATCATGTTAGGTCACCTCGATGATCGACCGAGTCATTCTCATAAATGGCGTTGTCCGATCGTGATCACACTCATCATCGTACAGAATGACTGATCCGTTCAGAGGTGCTAATATCCTTAGAACAATGCGTAGCCTACCATGCGATGGCTACTATATCGATCAATCATCACACGATGTCACGAGCGATTGATTACCACGACCGTCATCCCCAATAGCGTTGTTGGTTGATAGTGGCCTACCATGCGATGTCTTTGCTATTTAGGATTCGTCTTTGCCAAGAAACAGCAGGGTTAGTCTTTGCCCCGAAGACAAAGTCTACAGCGGCCAATCCGTGTAGCCGGTTGTTATTTAACAAGCGAATCTATGCCTCTCGGCATAGTTTTATCTCGGTCCCCATCCGAGATTAGTCACGTCTAACACAGCGTGTGGGTAGTCTATTCCGTGAAAGCCGAAACTCGTATTCAACATCGTAGGCTAAGAGTTAACTCTCTTAGCACAGCGTTAATGTGGGGCGGACTTAGACAATCCGAATAGTAGCCTACCATGCGATGTGCCTCTATTTCAACCATAGTCGTTATACTCCCATGTCCTTTGAGCGACTTGACTACTCCCATGGTCATTCCTCTTGACTTTGTTCGTAATCACGGTTGTTATACTCTCCGTCCGAACAACGATTGCTTTTGATCACGATCGTTATACTTTTATGTCAGCTGAGCGATTCGATCATCCCATGATTTTATTCCTAATAATGGCCTACGGGCAATTTGCTCCTATCTTTTCCAGCCTTGAGCGGCTAAGGATAGAGGAGAGATTTTACACTAAGCCTAAAAAACTCCTGAAAACTCACCATCTTGAGGGGAAAAGTATGGCTAGTCCAACTCAAGCGGTTGGTAAAGACATACAAGTCGTTGATAGGCGGGGTTTGCTAAAAATCCTAGAGGCGATCATTAGGTCTGATGAAGAATTCAACTTTACCGAGGAGTTCGTTAGAAGGTTCTCGCTCGTCCATGCGGCGGCCATGTTGCAAGTCTTCATATCAAAAGTGTTCCGTCCATTCAACCATTCGTGCGAAAATTTATTTTGGAGGGTTTTGTAGAAATATAAAATTGCCTTAATCCACCCGACAACTTGGAATGAGCAAAAGAGCTTAAGGGTCCATCGAGTTGAGTCAGGCCCACCGAGGAAAAGGGCTAGCCCTAAAGGTTAAGTTCACAATGCTTGACTTTACAACATCAAAGTTTGACGAGGCTCGCCCACAACATCAAAGTTTGACGAGGCTCGCCCACAACATCAAAGTTTGACGAGGCTCGCCCACAACATCAAAGTTTGACGAGGCTCGCCCACAACATCAAAGTTTGACGAGGCTCGCCCACAACATCAAAGTTTGACGAGGCTCGCCCACAACATCAAAGTTTGACGAGGCTCGCCCACAACATCAAAGTTTGACGAGGCTCGCCCACAACATCAAAGTTTGACGAGGCTCGCCCACAACATCAAAGTTTGACGAGGCTCGCCCACAACATCAAAGTTTGACGAGGCTCGCCCACAACATCAAAGTTTGACGAGGCTCGCCCACAACATCAAAGTTTGACGAGGCTCGCCCACAACATCAAAGTTTGACGAGGCTCGCCCACAACATCAAAGTTTGACGAGGCTCGCCCACAACATCAAAGTTTGACGAGGCTCGCCCACAACATCAAAGTTTGACGAGGCTCGCCCACAACATCAAAGTTTGACGAGGCTCGCCCACAACATCAAAGTTTGACGAGGCTCGCCCACAACATCAAAGTTTGACGAGGCTCGCCCACAACATCAAAGTTTGACGAGGCTCGCCCACAACATCAAAGTTTGACGAGGCTCGCCCACAACATCAAAGTTTGACGAGGCTCGCCCACAACATCAAAGTTTGACGAGGCTCGCCCACAACATCAAAGTTTGACGAGGCTCGCCCACAACATCAAAGTTTGACGAGGCTCGCCCACAACATCAAAGTTTGACGAGGCTCGCCCACAACATCAAAGTTTGACGAGGCTCGCCCACAACATCAAAGTTTGACGAGGCTCGCCCACAACATCAAAGTTTGACGAGGCTCGCCCACAACATCAAAGTTTGACGAGGCTCGCCCACAACATCAAAGTTTGACGAGGCTCGCCCACAACATCAAAGTTTGACGAGGCTCGCCCACAACATCAAAGTTTGACGAGGCTCGCCCACAACATCAAAGTTTGACGAGGCTCGCCCACAACATCAAAGTTTGACGAGGCTCGCCCACAACATCAAAGTTTGACGAGGCTCGCCCACAACATCAAAGTTTGACGAGGCTCGCCCACAACATCAAAGTTTGACGAGGCTCGCCCACAACATCAAAGTTTGACGAGGCTCGCCCACAACATCAAAGTTTGACGAGGCTCGCCCACAACATCAAAGTTTGACGAGGCTCGCCCACAACATCAAAGTTTGACGAGGCTCGCCCACAACATCAAAGTTTGACGAGGCTCGCCCACAACATCAAAGTTTGACGAGGCTCGCCCACAACATCAAAGTTTGACGAGGCTCGCCCACAACATCAAAGTTTGACGAGGCTCGCCCACAACATCAAAGTTTGACGAGGCTCGCCCACAACATCAAAGTTTGACGAGGCTCGCCCACAACATCAAAGTTTGACGAGGCTCGCCCACAACATCAAAGTTTGACGAGGCTCGCCCACAACATCAAAGTTTGACGAGGCTCGCCCACAACATCAAAGTTTGACGAGGCTCGCCCACAACATCAAAGTTTGACGAGGCTCGCCCACAACATCAAAGTTTGACGAGGCTCGCCCACAACATCAAAGTTTGACGAGGCTCGCCCACAACATCAAAGTTTGACGAGGCTCGCCCACAACATCAAAGTTTGACGAGGCTCGCCCACAACATCAAAGTTTGACGAGGCTCGCCCACAACATCAAAGTTTGACGAGGCTCGCCCACAACATCAAAGTTTGACGAGGCTCGCCCACAACATCAAAGTTTGACGAGGCTCGCCCACAACATCAAAGTTTGACGAGGCTCGCCCACAACATCAAAGTTTGACGAGGCTCGCCCACAACATCAAAGTTTGACGAGGCTCGCCCACAACATCAAAGTTTGACGAGGCTCGCCCACAACATCAAAGTTTGACGAGGCTCGCCCACAACATCAAAGTTTGACGAGGCTCGCCCACAACATCAAAGTTTGACGAGGCTCGCCCACAACATCAAAGTTTGACGAGGCTCGCCCACAACATCAAAGTTTGACGAGGCTCGCCCACAACATCAAAGTTTGACGAGGCTCGCCCACAACATCAAAGTTTGACGAGGCTCGCCCACAACATCAAAGTTTGACGAGGCTCGCCCACAACATCAAAGTTTGACGAGGCTCGCCCACAACATCAAAGTTTGACGAGGCTCGCCCACAACATCAAAGTTTGACGAGGCTCGCCCACAACATCAAAGTTTGACGAGGCTCGCCCACAACATCAAAGTTTGACGAGGCTCGCCCACAACATCAAAGTTTGACGAGGCTCGCCCACAACATCAAAGTTTGACGAGGCTCGCCCACAACATCAAAGTTTGACGAGGCTCGCCCACAACATCAAAGTTTGACGAGGCTCGCCCACAACATCAAAGTTTGACGAGGCTCGCCCACAACATCAAAGTTTGACGAGGCTCGCCCACAACATCAAAGTTTGACGAGGCTCGCCCACAACATCAAAGTTTGACGAGGCTCGCCCACAACATCAAAGTTCGACGAGGCTCGCCCACAACATCAAAGTTCGACGAGGCTCGCCCACAACATCAAAGTTTGACGAGGCTCGCCCACAACATCAAAGTTCGACGAGGCTCGCCCACAACATCAAAGTTTGACGAGGCTCGCCCACAACATCAAAGTTTGTGAGGCTGCAACGACATCGAAACGATGATCACGAGGCGAGGTTCGCTACCGGTAGTGAACTTTGACTCTCGCTACAGCGAAGCTTCGTTATCCGTGACTCGAAGCTTAACCTCGCGGCGAATCTAAAGGCCACGAAAGCCACAACAACCCGCGTGGGTTAAGTGGTGGGCATCGATTATGCCCACGTCCATATCGATTAACCACGTTCCCACAATTCTTGCATGCGATTCACGTGCTAAAGCCCTATAAATGGTGGCGGCCATTAGAAGGAAGCTTTTGGGAACTTTTGGAGATCAACACTTGCGCCTGAAGAGATCAAGCTCTTCATCGGCAATCTCAAGATCATCGCAACTTCTCGATTCGTCAGCGGGAAGCAATCTCAGCGTGAGCATTGAGTGAAGCATCCTATCGCTACCAAAACCCAGGTTAACAGGCGATCATCTTCCCAAGGGTCCACTTCTAACCAATCTCATTTTCTCAACGACTATTTTCATTAGAGGGTCTATAAAGGCTATTGATTCTCTTTCATTCCCTGTTTAAAAATAAGAGTAGTGATAAGTGTCTTATCTTTCTCTACTACTTTGGCACTACCACTCACAAGAGAGTGGGGCCATTATGAGCATCACTATAATTTTCAAGTGAGGCCCCACTCTTTTGTGAGTGGTGTAGGCAATAAAATTGCCTTAATCCCCACGACAACTTCGGAATGAGCAAAAGAGCTTAAGGTCCATCGAGTTGAGTCAGGCCCACACGAGGAAAGGCAGACCCTTTAAAGGTTAAGTTCACTGAATGCTTGACTTTACAAAATAGACAAAGTGTCGATATCTCCCAAAGGAAGGAATTTGGCAAAATGGCCGAACAAACCACGAGGTAGGTTTGGTTGGCTCCATCTCGTCGAGATAGTCAATTTTTACATATAATTCGTCCAATTCGACTTACGGTTTGAAAGTTCGACTGTTCTTCAGTAGCATGTTGCGAAGCTTCGCCAATAGAGCAAGCTCGCTGCAAAAGGAGCTTAGATCGCCTCAAGCACAAGCTCATGAAGACTGGAGCTCACTGCGTGCTTGAAGCTTCGTCGCATAGGCCAGCTTCGCTACAACATCAAAGTTTGGCGAGGCTTCGCCTAAGGCATCAAAATTCTTGAAGAACCCCAAATATGACTAAATTATGAGAAGATCGAAGGACAACGTCGTTGAAATCTCAAGAAGTCAACATATGGGAAGATTGTGTCTGCACGATCGCGAGACACTTGTTTGTGCCTAAGCTATAAGACACTTGCTGTCAATCTGCTACTAGCGAGACACTTGTTATCTCGCTACAAGCGAGACACTGGTGCCTGCGCCCGAAGGCGAGACACTTGTTTGTGCCTCGCCAGCGGCGAGAGACACCTTGATGTGTCGCTATAGGCGAGCACTTACTCGCCAAAGCGAACATCGAAATACAGAAGCGAGCTCTTGAAGGGTCTAAATCAATCTTTGGTGGGGCCCAATTGACTTTATCAGCGCAAAGAGATGTTCAGCTACTTCAATGGACGGTTATATCAGCGAAAATACGCCCACTAGGCGTGATTTTAGAGCATTTAATCGTGCCTAAAAAGCGAGAAAACCGTTACAACGGTGGAGGGGCGACCTTGCCTCGCCGATTAGCGGCCCTTCACCGCAGCTAAGCGGCCGATCTTTTTATCGCCCGATGGCGAAGCTGACTTAGCGAAAACTCGGCTGCGCGCTAACTTCACAAATGTTGGGCACTTATGATTGTGTTTCTTGAGAGGCACGTTTCCCAAAGACTATAAATACCTCCTCGTCCACTTGGGGTGAGAATCGGCTATCGAGAGGGTCAATCAGAGCCAAGAATTCAAGAACCACGATCCGGAGATTCCTCGAGTTTAAGCTTTGACTTATTCTTGAGAAGAGTAGATATCTTATTTTGCTAAGATATTTTCTTAAGTTCTTGTTTCCTGAAGCATCAACTAAACCCGTCGATTCGTGATCGTTGCTTCGGTGGTCCACGGATTACGTCCGGCACGAGGCAAAGACCGAAACAGGAGATCTACGTGTGTAGCCTCTTACATTGAGTTTGTGAAGAGTTATTTAAATTTCTTTGTAGCGAGAATCAAAAGTGTAATTTTCTCAAGTTTTACAATAGAAAAACTTTGACCAAACACACAACATCAAAGTTTGTGAGGCTCGCCGCTGACATCAAAGTTTGAGGGCTGCATGCCAACATCAAAGTTCGGCGAGGCTCGCCCACAACATCAAAGTTAAAGCGAGGCTGCATACGCAACATCAAAGTTATTGAGGCTGCGCTACAACATCAAAGTTTGCGAGGCTGCAACTATCAAAGTTTGTAGGCTCATAGCGACATCGAACACGATGATCACGAGGGCGAGGTTAAGCCTACGGCGTGAACTTTGACTCTGCCTGGCTTCGTTATCCGTGGCTTCGAAGCTTAACCTCGCGGCCGAATCTAAAGGCCACGAAAGCCACAACAACCCGTGGGTTAAGTGGTGGGCATCGTTATGCCACGCGTCCATATCGATTTTACGTTTCCACAATTCTTGCATCGGGTTACGTGCTAAAAGCCATAAATGGCGGTGGCGACCATTAGAAAAGCTTTTGGAACTTTTGGAGATCAACACTTGCGCGAGAAAGAGATCAAGCTCTTCATCGGCAATCTCAAGATCATCGCAACTCGTTACGTCGTCAGCGGGAAGCAATCTCAAGCGTGAGCATTGAGTGAAGCATCCTATGCATGAAACCCACCTTAAAGAAGTCGAATCAATCTTCTCTTCCTGCATGTCGAGAAATTTGATTGTAAACCCATTCATTCAATCAATAAACTTTTCGACTCTAGGAAGATGGCGACCACAGTGGGAGCAACCATTCATTAGATGAGCGGTGGTGGCGCAATCGGACAAGATTGCGGTTGGAACGAGGTTCAAACCTTGGTCATTGAATTTGATGAGAGTAGTATGAGGAGTTCCTCTCCTCAGGGCATCTAGCGGTGAAGACGCGCAAGTGTCGACGAGTCTCGTATGAGACTTGGCCCGTGGCTCATGTTGAATCTTCTCGAGTGAATCTTGAGAACCGGCCTATGTCTCGACAAGGCTCCAAAAGCTAGCCAACGGCTAGAAGTGGGTGGTTAAGCGGCCCGACCCAACCTCGAAGGCCATTAACCAAACTTTGGCCAGGCGGGCCCTCGCTGGCACGTGGAAAGGCGGGGATATGCCAGGTCCAATTTCACGGCGGTGCAGCGGCGTCAGCGGCAGAACCAAGCTTCGCCGTGGGGCTCGAGCTTTGGTCTCGTTGGGCGGGTTTCACTATCGTCAAAGATGGTCAAACGGCGAGGGTCGAGGCCGGCGAGGCGTCCGCGAACCCGTCATTGCACCCCAAGTCGTGAACCTCGTCTTCATCTAAGGGTTCATTCAAAACAAGGCGAGCGTCGCCCCGGTGCGAACCTCGTCCACATGGCGAACCTGCCCGTCAGCGTGAGTCCCCTCAAGGGATGAGCCTGCGTCCAAGTGGCGAACCTCGACAACAACAGTCCGCGGAAACCAACGAGCCTGCGTCCAGTGGCGAACCTAGCCAACAATGTGAGGTCCCCTTGAAAAGAGATGAGCCTGCGTGCAGTGGCGAATTTAGCCAACAACATGAGGTTCCATCAAAACCGGGGAACATGCTCTGTTGGCGAACCTCGTCATAGCAAGCATCAAAATGATGAACCTCGTCATCATGAACCTCGACGGGGTGTCATCAAAGCAAGGCGAAGCTTCGCCCGATGGGCCGAATCTCGTCGTGAGAGCGTCGAGAATGGCGAACCTCGTCATTTTGAACCTACCCAACAACATGAGGTCCATTCTAAACAAGATGAACCTCGTTCAAGCAGCGAACCTCCATAAGCTTCGTCGCCGAAACCAAATGAGAAAACGATACCGTAAGCTTCGCCAACCTCTATATGGAGGTCTCGCTTTGTCTTGGCTTCGGTTTCGAGAATCAGCGGGGGTATTCCCACCGATCTCGTGAATACCTCACTTTCGCAAGCGTGATGCCAATCAAATGCAATCTCATTCTTCGTAGAAAATTCATATCTGCGATGCTTGGCCCAATGTTCATCGACACATCAACCTATACGTATTTGGCGATTATCGACCCGTCAACTAGGCGAAGGTTCCATTAAGAAACAAGCGACCCGCGGTGGTCATTCCCACAGGTGACTATTAATATGGTTGGGAAGCGGGAGCAAGACCCCACAGGCGATCTGAATCGTCTAACCGAGTATTCCCGGGGTTACAAAGGCATTAATCAATAGTCAAGGCCTATCGAAGCACCCGTCTTCGTGCGGCGAAGCAATCCGTTGACTATAGCCGGTAGGTACCTCTGAAGAATTTGAGAACTCGGCATTGCCGCGTCTCAACCTTCAAATCGATTTCGGTGTCGGGCCGTGTCCTCATAGGTGACAAAGAAGAAATGGCAAAGAAGATCGAAGAGCAACAAGCTCTTATTTTTGCACAACAAAGTCTATCGAGCGTTTAGAAATGATGATGGAGAAACTTCGTCGGCAAGAAGAAGGCGGACGAAGGAGGATCAAATCAAAGAGAAGGCTATGAGGGGATTATGATGTCCACTCGGTGTCATCACAAGGCGGAATGAATCTGAAATGCGAGAAAAGCAAGATCATACGTTACGGGATTTCAAAAGCGGTGGATGCCCTTAAGCTCCAAGGCGATCTAGAAGAATTTGGGGTGGCTAGGCCATATCCTACAGAGTGGGATGATTTCCATATCCTCCGAAATTCAAGCCACTTAACCTAGTGCAGTTCGACGGAAAAAGTTCTCCTACCCAACACATTTACTACTTCCAGGCGCAAACTGGACACATAATGGGAAACGAGCCCATTATGACTCGGTTATTCATTGGCACCCTCAAGGGGGTTGCTTTTGAATGGTTTCGCAGATTGGAACCTGGGTCCATCACTTGCTGGAAGGCCATGGAAAGACTCTTCATGGCCAGATTCTTCTACGATGATACAGGAGTATCTATAGCAACCCTGCTAGCTGTAAAGCAGAGGAAGAAAGAATCTGTAAGCAACTTTGTCAAGAGATTCAGGAACCGATCGCTGCGTGCCCATGATCAGATTTCCGAAGCCACTCTCATCGAGATGTGTCGGAATAATCTCTCCATCAACATTCTGTCTAATATCGGCGTTGTCGTAGCTCGCTCGTGGAAAGACTTAACCCGCCAAGGAGAACAAGTCGAGAGCTGCTCCTGCCGATGGAGGTTGAAGAGCTATTTGAATTTCGAGGAGGTGACGACCAAGATACCTTGGTGGTGGCGACCGCTTCCTCATCAAAACTCTTTTCAAGTAAGCCCACGATGGCGTTTCTGAGCTCGCCGCCAACGCGAACCAAGCTATGGGACCGACTGCGAAGACTTGGCTACAAACGGCCAAAGATAATCGTTGATGCTTATATGCATCAATCGCCGAAGGACCAGCATCCGACGGCAAATCCTTGAAGAAGTACTACCCGTAGTCTTCTTTCAAACTCCCACTAAGTTATCATGTTAACAGTCACATCTGATAACCAATTTCCTCCAAATTCCCTCGCCAATCCTCCTCAACAGGATGGCGGGTCCCCAAAACTATCATGTTAACAATCACCTCTGATAGTTCCCCTAGATTTCCTCCGTCAATCCTCTCTAATAGGATGACGGGACCACTCTCACTGTCATGTTAATATTACACCTCTGACAAATCAACTTACCAATCCTATTCAATGGGATGGTAGGTCCTCAAAGTCGCTCCGATCGCGACAATCCTGTCATGTTAATATTACACCTCTGACAAATCAACTTACCAATCCTATTCAATGGGATGGTAGGTTCTCAAAGTCGCTCCGATCGCGACAATCCTGTCATGTTAATATTACACCTCTGACAAATCAACTTACCAATCCTATTCAATGGGATGATAGGTCCTCAAAGTCGCTCCGATCTCGACAATCTTGTCGGGTTAACAATCACCTGATAAATTTCCCCTCGAATCCTCATCAATAGGATGGTGGGTCCTCAAAGTTCCCGATCGTAAATTATCAATGTGTTAATACCACTCGATAGATCAAGACCGCCATTCTCATAAATGACGTTGTCCGACTGCCATAACTCATACTACCTCAATGACCTGATCCGTTCCGAGGGTGCTAATATCCTTAGAACAATCGTAGCCTACCATGCGATGGCTACTATATCGATCAATCATCACACCCGATGTCCCTGAACGATTGATTACCCTGACACCGTCATCCCCGCCAATGACGTTGTTCGTTGATAGTGGCCTACCATGCGATGTGCTGCTATTTAGGATTCGTCTTTGCCCTAAGAGAAGACAAAGCAGGGTTCGTCTTTGCCCCAAGAGAAGACAAAGTCTACAGCCGCCAATTCACGCAGGTATTGTTATTAAACAACAACCGATCTATGCCTCTCGCATTGTTTAAAAATAATAAAATAAAATAATTTATAAAATAAGTATGCACAATTATTAGTAGTAAACAATTAAATTATTATAATAATTATTTATGAATTATAATAAAATAATTAAAATAATAGTATAAATAGAATAATATATTACTAGATACTATTAAGAATTATACTATAATTCAATAAGCAATAAAATAAATAGAATAAATTTTGAATCTCAAAATAGTGTAATTATTTTAATAATATCACATAAATTATGAATTACACTATTTATTTAGTATTATATTATTAAATAAATTAAATAAATAATTTAATATTATTTTAGAGTATTTTCTCAAAGATTATTACATGATACAATAATCTATCCTTGGTAATGAGTGAAAACTAACCTTTTACAAAAAAATTATTTAATATTAATAATAGTGCTATAATTGTTAATGATAGTATAATAAAAATTTATAAAATATTTATAGTACTAAATTAAGTATAATAAAAATTTATAAAATATTTATAACACTAAATTATTTAAGAGCATAATTTTAAAAATAAATTAGATAAATATTTTATAGTATATATGAAAGATAACTATTTTAATAGTATTACTTAAACTAAGAATTATAATATTAAATAAGGTAAATTGTAGTAAACCCATGAACTTTCAGATTTTGCAATAAATAGACCCTATGAACTTCTTCTAATCACACTAAATCCCTAATAACTTTTGTAAGCCCCCAATATCTTTTAGATAAATTACAACAACCCCAATAACTTTCAAAATGCCTTTTATGCCATTTTCTCGGTTCTAATTTATTAGGTTATCCGCAAAATTCACAAAGTTATTGAGGGTCTTTGAAACGAAAAGTCATTAGGGTTTTGTGTAATTTTGAAAGTTCATATGGTAGAAAGTTCATATGGGTTTAGTGTAATTTACCCTATTAAATAATTATAATGAGAAGTAACTATTGCAATATATTGTAGGTATCAAGTGTAACTATCTAGGGAACATTATGAAAAAGCTAACAAGATAAATGTAACTTAGTTAATTTAGAGTTAAGTTAACAACTTTCAAGTTGGAGAGGCATATTTAAGAGAACTTATTAAATTAGCAGCTTTTATTTAAGAACAATTTTAGATTTGGGACTTATTTAAAAAGGTTAACACCGGCATCATTATAAGAAAAACATTCAATTACAATAACTATACAATAATAATTAATTCAAATATTTCTTTTAAGCAATCTTATTATACAATTTTATTTATTAACACATAGTTTTACTATTCAATAAAACTTTCAAAACTTAAAATGTAATGCTCACGTGCAAAGCATCGCATTATACTAGTATCTATAAAGTATTCATTTAACCTATAAAATTAGTGCTTAATTGACTACGATACTTAGACCTTAATATTTTTTCTTAAACTTATATCATTGTTCTCCGCAATGTTTACTGAAGTTAATATAGATATTTTTACTTCAAGTCAATGATTTCCCTCTCTACAATCTAGTTAAACACAAATCACACAAGTGCAATGACGTAGATATATATGCTATCTCATCCTATATGACTTTTTCTCAACCTTGTGCAAAATGAACGAAATATTATCTCATCATATACAAAGCTTAAAATATTATTTTTTTGCATCCAACCATTTTAATAAGTGAGTCAACTTTTCAAAACTTCACCTTAATATTTACAATGCACATAGAAAATCGACATAGACAATTATAATCTCTCTTGCATGTATACAACACAAAGAAATTAAAGACTTTGTTCCTATTGCTTGTTCTTCCTTGATCTTTAGTCATACTAAATTAATGCACCACAATATTCACAAGCCTATGTCGGCGCATAGTCCTAATAAATTTGAGATTATGAGTAAAGAATAGCAATAAAAATATTTATTTATTTACCCATTATGATATAATAGTGAAAAAAGATTCATAAAGAAGTTGAATATAACTCTATCTTTCTATTATATGACCAAAGTTATAAATTTTAGTATACTACGACTATTTTCCGCATCTTTTAACTACATGACCACAAACCATACCCTTGGTGCAAACAGAGGAGCCCATCCAGTAGCAAAGAGAGATCGTGCTAATTAGCTTTGCACGTGTTTTGAACATGAAAAATAGAAATTAGTTTCCTTTTTTTCAATTTGATGAAAAGATTAGAAATACATAGATCTGACACGGTGATTTTGACCTTGCATATGTTGGATCAGCTTGCGCGCACAATTTGATCCGTAAAAGCAAAGTTGATTGCAGATCATTCTTGTACTACCAAAAAAAAGACATATCAAAATGTGAAATTATTGGCACAAATCAAAATTTATATATTAAATACAGAGACCAATTTACCTTTCCAAGTAAAATAAGAGGAAGAGGAGCTCCTCAAGAAGCTGAACTTATGAAAACATGAAAATCATTCACAAACTACAAGAAATTATTTTAATAATTGCAGAGAATAATAGCTAAAGAAAAAAACTATAGAGTCAAATATAAACACTAACCATGAAAAGTCAAAATACTTACTTTGCTCACTACATGTTGTAGGCGCTGACCATAGTTTTAGCATAGTACATATAAGTATTTCACGATAGTTTTAAGAGATTGGTTTGTTTATTTTGTAAGAAATTAGTTATGATTTATAGCGATAAGTAGGAAGATGAATGGTTGTAAATCAGATCCTGATGCAAGCTAGAGGGGAATAATATTGCTAAAATTTTTTTTACTAAATCAAAATAAGCAGCGGAAATAAAATAAGCAAAAATAAAGACAAAAAATAAAAGCAAACCAACACAAGAACACATGAGATTTTTATAGTAGTTCGGATCAAAATCCTACGTTCACTCTTCCTTCTCGCGAAGGGCTTTCTTTACTATAACCATAGTTCACCCAAATCACAACCCGATTTGGCCTAGAAGACCACACTCAATCTATCAAAACCTCGTCAGGCCTAACCTAACTCTTCACAATAACTAAAACTAGACCTAACTAAGCCAAACCCTCAATTAACCCGGCTTGAGTACACCAACCCTCATTCCTATTGAGTATGTCAAACTCATAAGTTTGAAATACAGCCAACCAAAATAATTAAAGCATAAAAAGAACAATCTTACAGCCCTTTATTAAACCGCTATTTAAATCGATGAAGATGAAGATCTGTGAAGAAGCGATGTAGCGATGTAAGCGTAGAGCACTCCTTCTCGCTGAATCAAACTCCGATGAAAGGCGCACTGAGAAGAAGTTGAACAAGGCTCAGGGGATTTAACCAACTTTTTTTTTCTCAAACCCTAGAAAAATATCTGTACTTTTTATGCAATTGCCTTTTTCTCTTCATGTTGTCTCTATACATGCCTTAATAGAATAGAATAGAAAAGAGAATAGAAAAGAGATACTCTTTATACAGGCCTTAATATCTGATCGAATATGATCTCCAACTCCTCTTTATACAGGCCTTAATAGAATAGAAAAGAGATACTCTAATCAGAGTTCCAATAGGTGATCAAATAAATCAATGAACAACTGAGATTAAATCTAAAAATCTGCCAAAACGTGTCATAACCATCGATGGTGGGTCACAATCATCGATGGTCCGTTGATGATCATCGATGGTTGATTGTAGTCCATCAATTGTGCAAATTCTAATTTCTGGATTTCTTCGATTGTAGACCATCATCGATGGTCGATTGTAGACCATCGATGCTCTGATTTCTGGTTTCTATTTTCTCTGATTATTTCCTATAGTCCATCAATGACTTGCTTGACCATTGATGGTTCAAAGGCTGAAATCATCGTTCGTGTTGATTTTTGCATCATTTTGAACCGCAACTTGTTCGTACCTATTTATACATGATATATATCATCTCACAAACATATCGAAAGCAAATGAGTTTGTTATTAATCAAATAAGAGATATTACGCGAACAACATTCTAATGTAATGTTTTTAATGATTGTGGTAGTGATAATTAGTGAGAATTAAGAAAGGTGGAAGTGTAGGAAATTAATGTGAAAGGGAATGTAGGAACTTAATGTGTTAATGAGAGGTTATAAAAATATAATAAATCTAATTCATGGTGAAATTATTTGGGGTTAAGATTTATAGAGCATAGAGGCCTTTGATTTCATAACCGATTTTGCCATTAATTTCTTATGTTAATATTAAGTATGTATATGTCTTCATGTATGTATACATGTGTTCTTAACGTGATGCATGTGTATTTTATTGTAAATTGGAGGGCAATTGTAGAAATATTTTAACATCCTAATCCACTTTTATAATAGTATAAGATAGAGAATTCATTTTATAGGTCTATCCTTTTGATGTTTTAAAATTGACGATTTATCGATTTATCAGATATATCGAGTTTGGACCATGACCGGTACGATTTCTGAAAAAAATTATCACATATCATTTTGGTCGATTTTTCTTGATATATCAATGTAAATCTGATAAAGCGGCCGATTTCTCATGGATTAAAAATCGCCCGATTTTCTAAAATTTATATTATAAGTAAACAAGATTGCCTTTGGAGATAAAAATCCTCTTTTTCCATACCTAACCCGCTTCCACTAAACAAAAACAGTAATATCCTATTCTATGCCACATCCGTTCATCGCGTAACCTTAATTTCCCTCCTCCTCCACCGTTCTCTCCCCTAAATCGCTCATCAATTTCTCACTCGAAGAGCTCTATTGAAGACCTCTCTTGAAGACCGTCTCTTGAAGCTCGACGACCCTCTCCCGAAGCTCCTTTGTTCTCAATCGAAGACCCTCGACCGTCGAAGATCCTAAACATGTGTTATTTACATTTTGGTATGTTTACATTTCATTAAATGTACTTAGATTACATTCTAGAACATTATATTATATACGGTCACCATCTAATATGACACTCCTACTTTGGGGTCTACTTGCATTCAATCTTATTTTGAAATAAATTCCCTTAACAATTTGTTAAGATGGAGAGGGAATATTCTACTGAGTTTGATTTTTTTACTAGTTGAACAAGTATACCTTAGTTATTTGACCAAACCCACAATCCTTTAACTTCTAACTTGTTAACATCCAAAACCTAAACCCATTTAATCAAAATTCAAACTTGATACAGTCATCATCTTCCCCAAGGGTCCACTTCCTAACCAATCTCATTTTCTCAACAGCTATTTTCATTAGAGGGTCTATAAAAGGCTATTGATTCTCTTTCATTCCCTGTTTAAAAACAAGAGTAGTGATAAGTATACTACACTTTTTCTACTACTTTAGCACTACCACTCACAAGAGAGTGGGACCATTATGAGTCATCACTATAATTTTCAAGTGAGGCCCCCACTCTTTTGTGAGTGGATGTCAAAATAACGTCGTCTGTCGCCGATTTTCATCATGGCAGTCATTATGAACCGTCAATCAGTTCAAAATGTCGAGGTCATGTAAAGTTGAAAGATAACAATTTTGATAATTCGGGCAGTTTGGTATTCTTTGAGCTTATAGTAAGTTACTTATAAAAGCGGCTTATATAAGCAACTTATATAAAGCGATGAAAATAGTTGTTTGGTAATCAAATATCAAAAGGCTGCTTAAAAATAGTTGAGGTATTTGTTGTGCTTAATGATGATTGTTAAAAGAAAAAGGTAGGCAGTACCAAACTAGTCCGTAATTGGGGTGCTATTTTGGTGACTATATCTATCAAGGGTCAGGCAAACCAACCAATGACTAAGGGGGTGTTATTCGTTCCAGATTGTTGATTTGGACTCGGACAATTATTCATGAATCCGACATTCTTGGATTGGGACCTGGACTCGGAATTTATGGTTAGACCCCGGACTCTTGGATAGGATTTTAATTTTTGTGAGTAGAATTCTTGAACTTTTGGCTTGGATTCTTGAACTTTTGCTTTGGATTTATAGACTGAGGGTCGAATTCTCCGACTAAATTTTAGATTTGTGGATTATGTACATTAGGAATTTCAAATTAAATTATTATGTTGAATAATAATTATTAACAAAAAATATTAATTTAAAAAACCACCCTCATTTCGATTAACGGATGACAACAACAAAATTAAATACATCTTGTAATTCATTTAAATAGTTCAAACGAAATGTATGTAATATAGTATTAAATATTTAAAATTATAGTATTAAATATTTAAAATATTTTATATAGTAAGAAATGTTAAATAATGAACATATCTAAGTTAATATTAAATATTAAATATATTAAGTGATTAAATAGTATTAAATATATTTCATTTTAAACGAATTAAATAAATTTATAGAAGTTGATTAAAAATATTTTAAAATTAAATACATTCAATGTTAGTATATAATAACTTAGAAATATGGAATATTGTAAAATTAAATATGTTTAATTTGAAATATATTAAATATTTAAATAAGTAAAGAGAAGAGGAGAGAGGAAATCCATATAATAACATCACAATTCATCAATTTTAACTTGGACTTTTATTAAAAATTTTTCATTAAAAACTATAGAGTTGAAATGGAGTGTGGATTTTAAAATTCTAGTCGATAACAATCCTAGACAAATAACACCTTAAATTTCAAATCCAAATCCAGTCAAATAACGTTAAATTCAAATCCAAATCCTAGCCCTAAACCAATAACACATTAAATTCAAATCAAATTCTAGTCTTAAACCAATAACACCTTAAATTTAAATCCAAAATTTAGTCCAAAAGAATAACACCCTATAAGGGATTTGAACCACTATTGTGATGAGGCACTTATTTCAAAACATTTATAGATGATGTTGATTACCTACTAGCAATTATAATGATTTGGGGACTAATAGCAGTTGTAATACTTTGAGGGACTAAGGCAAAATACTAAAAATCTGAGGCACTACTACTAAAATAACCCTCCTCCGTAAACTTCCATGGTACCACCGCTATTTTCTGCGATAGGGAGCTTTCCCGAAAAGATTTATGACGTAGGGGCTTAACCTAAATATTCCACCGTTATTTGAAACAAAACTGATCCTCTTCTTTCCCCTCGAAACTAGCGCGCTGTGTCACCTCCGATCTTTTCCCGCCTGCGATGAATCTCGCCGACATCGCCTCTGCTCCAGGTACGGATTTCTATGTTTTTTTTAGAGGAATCGCCAAACTTTTCTAAACTTGAAACCCTAATTTCGATCCGTACCTTTACCTTCTCCATTAGACGTACAGTTGTTAATTTGAGCAAGATGAACTTCATTCATACATTTTTAGAGGAAATGCACGAATAATTGCAATGCTTCTGCCATCAGTGTTTTGAATAGTATTTAATATTTTTTGCGTTACAAACACCAAATTTGCCCTAGTTTCAGTGTGAGAAAAGCCCCTTTTGGTGTTTTCCCTGTGTGCGTCACATTTTCCAGAATTACTTAAATGCCCTCACATTTTGAAAAATCAACGGAGACGCCCTCAGACTTGCAAAAGTCTACATAAATGCCCTCACACTCGGAAAAAAAAAAGCCAAGCGGAAGTGCCCTCACACTTGGATAGATCAACGTAAATGTCCTCACTGTTGGTAGATCAACGGGTATGCCCTCACACTTAGGGGAAAAAACCAAGAAACTATCCTTTCCCTTTACAATTCGACTACATCACTCCCTAACGTTCTGTGTCATTCATGCATCACTTGCACTCAATGCATCACTTGCACTCAAGGTTTTAAATATCAAATATCGTGGAAATATCGAATGGCCAAAATCCATATCGGATTGCTGAATGTCGGAAAAATTTTGGGGATATACAATAAACATTGGAGTCCGAGTATCGGATGATATGTATTTATAATATAATGCCCTAAAATGTAGTCTAAATATACTTAATGAAATCTAAGCATATAAAAATATAAATAATATATGTTTAGAATCACTAACCAATTGTAGAAATTTACTTGGGGAAAAAGCCTACTAGAATTTGCTTAAAACTTCATAGGGATTAAATTTTTAAAAACTTTAAAGAAATTTTGAGAACTATATTGTTTAATGGCAAGACATTTTAAAGAATTTATCGGCTATGATGGAGGTACATCATCCAAAAATTGCCAAAAGTAGTAAAGGATATTGAGACTATATCGTTTGGCAAGCCTTAAAATGATATATCGGCTATATCGGGATATTTAAAACAATGCATGCACTAGATACTACAGGAACACTAGTGTGTGTGTGTGTGTATATATATATATATATATATATATATATATATATATATATATATATATATATATATATATATATATATATATATATAGACTATATCGTTTTGCGAAGCCTTGTAAAATGATATATCGGCTATATCGGTCGTTTTCGGCAAGCCTTGTAAAATGATATATCGGCTATATCGGGGATATTTAAAACAATGCATGCACTAGATACTACAGGAATACTAGTGTGTGTGTGTGTGTGTATATATATATATATATATATATATATATATATATATATATATATATATATATATATATATATATATATATAAAGAAACATGAACTTAAGTTCAATGAATAGTGGTGAACCAACTTTTCTAACCACTCATCTTGCTTTGGGATCCGTGAAAGATATAAAGGCCACTTTGAGATTTGTGCATCACAAATCTCAAGGCAAGATGAGTGGATAAAAAGTTGGTGCACCACTATTCATTATGAACTTAAGTTCATAGGATACTATATATATATATATATATATATATATATATATATATATATATATATATATATATATATATATATATATAAACAAGGCTCTATGAACTTAAGTTCATAATGAATAGTGGTGCACCAACTTTTCTAACCACTCATCTTGCTTTGGGATCCGTGAAAGATATAAAGCCCACTTTGAGATTTGTGCATCACAAATCTCAAGACAAATGAGTGGATAAAAGTTGGTGCACCTATCATTATGAACAAGTTCTAGGCTATATATATATATATATATATATATATATATATATATATATATATATATATATATATATATATATATATAGAGCTGTTTATGATTGTTGGTACAACTTTATCGATGTGAATCTGATTAGTTAAGGTATTTATCGGTTATCAGGTAAGTGGAATAACACCTTGCGTTCTACATGATATTTAATTGTTTTTTTTTTGCATACTGTATTATGTGTTTTCCTATATAATTGTACTTATCCTTTGCTGGGATTTAATTGTTTTTTTCACTTTAGTCCTTAGATTTAACAAGTCCCTTTAAACAATAGAGTTTTTCTTATGCAGGCAGCGGTGTCTGCATGATGAATACCTCTTGGAGGGATGAACAACATCCATCCTTCATCCATTTCATTTCTTCATTCCTCAGTGCCAACTCATACCGTCTTAACTTCCTCCCTATAGCTCCTGTGATCATTGTTTATCTATTTTTTTTGGATATTCTACAGTGCGTTACATTCCATCACTTTGGCTAATTGATGGAACATACAGGATTTCATATTCAACAATGGCGGATTATCAGTGGCGTTCATTTTTGTGACAAACTGGAATTGTGATCATGCCTCTGCTGTCTTTGGCAGGTCACGGATGTTTGCAATGATTAAGATTTTGTTCATTATGATTTGGTTTTTTTCTCACATTACTGGAATATGCAGAGTAGAGAAGCTTAGAAGGCAGTTTGGGCATCTCTATGTAGTCGTGTCTGTTCCAACCATGGAACAGAATGATTCCTTCAACCAATCATACTTCAAGTAGGCAATAGAATTGACAACCATTTGGCATTCTCCTGGAGTCGAATGAATTTCTGATAGTGGTAATTTTCTCAAGGTATGCTGTGGAGCTTGGTGCCCCAACTTTTGTGCCAGTTCGTGATCCAGAGATGGGATTCGAGAAGATTGTGAAAATAGCACATGCTCGTGGAGGTAACCGTATTTTAGTATCGTTTAAGTGTCCTTCTAAATAACAGCAATTGCATACTAAAATCTTCTCTCAGTGTGTAGCGGCAAGATCGGTTTCCATGATGAAACTTGAGGTCAGCTGATGCCCTTGGCCAATTACTGTTGTTTATTTTGTTCATCTTGTTTTTATGTCCCTGAGTGATGTCTGCATAGGCCAAGCTTCGCCTACAACATCAAAGTTTGACGAGGCTCGCCCACAACATCAAAGTTTGACGAGGCTCGCCACAACATCAAAGTTGACGAGGCTCGCCCACAACATCAAAGTTCGGCGAGGCTCGCCCACAACATCAAAGTTCGGCGAGGCTCGCCGACAACATCAAAGTTGACGAGGCTCGCCCTCTGACATCAAAGTTTGGCGAGGCTCGCCCGCTGACATCAAAGTTTGTGAGGCTCGCCAACGACATCGAGCGATGATCACGAGGGGCGAGGTTGCTTCTGTGCGTGAACTTTGACTCTCGCGCACAGCGAAGCTTCGTTATCCGAAACTTTTCGAAGCTTAACCTCGCGGCGAATCTAAAGGCCACGAAAGCCACAACAACCACGTGGGTTAAGTGGTGGGCATCGATTATGCCGTCCATATCGTTAACCCGTTTCCACAATTCTTGCATGCGATTCGTGCTAAAAGCCTATAAATGGCGGTGGCGACCATTAGAAGGAAGCTTTTGGGAACTTTTGGAGATCAACACTTGCGCGCGAGAAAGAGATCAAGCTCTTCATCGGCAATCTCAAGATCATCTGCAACTCGTTACGATCGTCAGCGGGAAGCAATCTCAGCGTGAGCATTGAGTGAAGCATCCTATCGCTATCGAAAATCCACCTTAAAGAAGTCGAATCAATCTTCTCTTCCTCATGTCGAAAATTTGATTGTAAACCCATTCATTCAATCAATAAAGTTTTTCGACTCTACAAGTGGTAGTGCCAAAGTAGTAAAAAAATGTAATGCGCTAGCGTTTTCTAAAAATAAGGCTTCTTGCCGAGTGACACTAGTCTCATATGAGCAAATAAATCATGATTTCCCTCGAAAACCTTTTGTGGCGACCAAGTGACATTAAATTCTCAATTTCAATAAGCAAGTGTCTTGTAAAATAACCTCCCCCCGCCCTCCCCTCTTGTATGATTTACTCCAATAATCGTACCCTTCAACATTCAATGCCACCAAAGACTCGAGCAAGAAGTAGAGAAAGGAGGAAAAGACTGCTCTGGCGACATTTAGGGCTAGTTTGGTATTGTTGGAGCTTATAGTAAGTTACTTATAAAAGCGACTTATATAAGCAACTTATATAAGCCGATGAAAATAGTTGTTTGGTAATCAAATATCAAAAGTCGCTTAAAAATAGTTGAGGTATTTGTTAGAACTGTGCTTAATGATGACTGTTAAAAGAAAAAGGTAGGCAGTACCAAACTAGTCCGTAATTGGCGTGGTATTTTGGTGACTATATCTATCAAGGGTCAGGCAAACCAAACCATGACTAAGGGGTGTTATTCGTTCAGTTGTTGATTTGGACTCGGACAATTGTTCATGAATCCGACATTCTTGGATTGGGACCTGGACTCGGAATTTATGGTTAGACCCCGGACTCTTGGGTTGGATTTTGATTTTGATTTTTGTGAGTAGAATTCTTGAACTTTTGGCTTGGATTCTTGAACTTTTGCTTTGAATTTATAGGCGAGGGTCAGTTCTCAGACTAAATTTTAGATTTATGGATTATGTACATTAGGAGTTTCAAATTAAATTATTATGTTGAATAATAATCATTAACAAAAAATATTAATTTAAAAAACCATCCTCATTTCGATTAACGGATGACAACAACAAAATTAAATACATCTTGTAATTCATTTAAATAGTTCAAACGAAATGTATGTAATATAGTATTAAATATTTAAAATTATAGTATTAAATATTTAAAATAATTTATATATTTAAGAAATGTTAAATAATGAACATATCTAAGTTAATATTAAATATTAAATATATTAAGTGATTAAATAGTATTAAATATATTTTATTTTAAATGAATTAAATAAATTTATAGAAGTTGATTAAAAATATTTTAAAATTAAATACATTCAATGTTAGTATATAATAACTTAGAAATATGGAATATTGTAAAATTAAATATGTTTAATTTGAAATACATTAAATATTTAAATAAGTAAAGAGAGAGGAAATCCATATTGTAACATCACAATTCATCAATTTTAACTTGGACTTTTATTAAAATTTTTCATTAAAAACTATAGAGTTGAAATGGAGTGTGGATTTTAAAATCTAGTCACGATAACAATCATGAAACCAATAAATACCTTAAATTTAAATCCAAATCCTAGTCAAAACCAATAACACGTTAAATTCAAATCCAAATCCTAGCCCTAAACCAATAACACATTAAATTCAAATCCAGAATCCTAGTCTTAAACCAATAACACCTTAAATTTAAATCCAAAATTTAGTCCAAAGCGAAGAGATCAAGCTCTTCATCGCCAATCTCAAGATCATCTCGCAACTCGTTTCGATCGTCAACGGAAGCAATCTCAACGTGAGCATTGAGTGAAGCATCCTATCGCTATCGAAAATCCACCTTAAAAGAGAAGTCGAATCAATCTTCTCTTCCTCTGTAATCGAGAAAATTTGATTGTAAACCCATTCATTCAATCAATAAAGTTTTTTCGACTCTACAAGTGGTAGTGCCAAAGTAGTAAAAAAAATGTAGTACGCCTAGCGTTTTTCTAAAAATAAGGCTTACTGCACGAGTGACACTAGTCTCATATGAGCAAATAAATCATGATTTCCCTCCAAGAAAACCTTTTGTGGCAGCCAAGTGACATTAAATTCTCAATTTCAATAAGCAAGTGTGCGCCGAAATAACCTCCCCCCCACCCCCGCCCTCCCCCTCTTGTATGATTTACTCCAATAATCGTACCCCTTCAACATTCAATGCCACCAAAGACTCGAGCAAGAAGTAGAGAAAGGAGGAAAAGACTGCTCTGGCGACATTTAGGGCTAGTTTGGTATTGTTGGAGCTTATAGTAAGTTACTTATAAAAACAGCTTATATAAGCAACTTATATAAACTGATGAAAATAGTTGTTTGGTAATCAAATATCAAAAGCTGCTTAAAAAATAGTTGAGGTATTTGTTAGAACTGTGCTTAATGATGATTGTTAAAAGAAAAAGGTAGGCAGTACCAAACTAGTCCGTAATTGGGGTGCTATTTTGGTGACTATATCTATCAAGGGTCAGGCAAACCAAACCATGACTAAGGGGGTGTTATTCGTTCCAGATTGTTGATTTGGACTCGGACAATTGTTCATGAATCCGACATTCTTGGATTGGGACCTGGACTCGGAATTTATGGTTAGACCCCGGACTCTTGGGTTGGATTTTGATTTTGATTTTTGTGAGTAGAATTCTTGAACTTTTGGCTTGGATTCTTGAACTTTTGCTTTGAATTTATAGATCGAGGGTCGAATTCTCCCACTAAATTTTAGATTTATGGATTATGTACATTAGAGTTTCAAATTAAATTATTATGTTGAATAATAATCATTAACAAAAATATTAATTTAAAACCATCCTCATTTCGATTAACGGATGACAACAACAAAATTAAATACATCTTGTAATTCATTTAAATAGTTCAAACGAAATGTATGTAATATAGTATTAAATATTTAAAATTATAGTATTAAATATTTAAAATAATTTATATATTTAAGAAATGTTAAATAATGAACATATCTAAGTTAATATTAAATATTAAATATATTAAGTGATTAAATAGTATTAAATATATTTTATTTTAAATGAATTAAATAAATTTATAGAAGTTGATTAAAAATATTTTAAAATTAAATACATTCAATGTTAGTATATAATAACTTAGAAATATGGAATATTGTAAAATTAAATATGTTTAATTTGAAATACATTAAATATTTAAATAAGTAAAGAGAAGAGGAGAGAGGAAATCCATATTGTAACATCACAATTCATCAATTTTAACTTGGACTTTTATTAAAAATTTTTCATTAAAAACTATAGAGTTGAAATGGAGTGTGGATTTTAAAATTCTAGTCCCGATAACAATCCTAGACAACCAATAACACCTTAAATTTAAATCCAAATCCTAGTCCAAAACCAATAACACGTTAAATTCAAATCCAAATCCTAGCCCTAAACCAATAACACATTAAATTCAAATCCGAATCCTAGTCTTAAACCAATAACACCTTAAATTTAAATCCAAAATTTAGTCCAAAACGAATAACACCCTATAAGGGATTTGAACCACTATTGTGATGAGGCACTTATTTCAAAACATTTATAGATGATGTTGATTACCTACTAGCAATTATAATGATTTGGGGGACTAATGCAAAATACTAAAAATCTGAGGCACTACTACTAAGATAACCCTCCTCCGTAAACTTCCACGGTACCACCGCTACTTTCTGCGATAGGGAGCTTTGCCAAAAAGATTTATGACGTAGGGGCTTAACCTAAATATTCCACCGTTATTTGAAACAAAACTGATCCTCTTCTTTCCCCTCGAAACTAGCGCGCTGTGTCACCTCCGATCTTTTCCCGCCTGCGATGAATCTCGCCGACATCGCCTCTGCTCCAGGTACGGATTTCTATGTTTTTTTTAGAGGAATCGCCAAACTTTTCTAAACTTGAAACCCTAATTTCGATCCGGCCCTTTACCTTCTCCATTAGACGTACAATTGTTAATTTGAGCAAGATGAACTTCATTCATACATTTTTAGAGGAAATGCACGAATAATTGCAATGCTTCTGCCATCAGTGTTTTAAATAGTATTTAATAATTTTTTGCGTTACAAACACCACATTTGCCCCCTTTGGTGTTTTCCCTATGTGCGTCACATTTTCAGAATTACTTAAATGCCCTCACATTTTGAAAAATCAACGGAGACGCCCTCAGACTTGCAAAAGTCTACATAAATGCCCTCACACTCGGAAAAAAAAAAGCCAAGCGGAAGTGCCCTCACACTTGGATAGATCAACGTAAATGTCCTCACTGTTGGTAGATCAACGGGTATGCCCTCACACTTAGGGGAAAAAACCAAGAAACTATCCTTTCCCTTTACAATTCAACTACATCACTCCCTAACGTTCTGTGTCATTCATGCATCACTTGCACTCAATGCATCACTTGCACTCAAGGTTTTAAATATCAAATATCAGGGAAATATCGAATGGCCAAAATCCATATCGGATTGCGAATGTCGGAAAAATTTTGGGGATATACAATAAACATTGGAGTGCCGTATCGGATGATATGTATTTATAATATAATGCCCTAAAATGTAGTCTAAATATACTTAATGAAATCTAAGCATATAAAAATATAAATAATATATGTTTAGAATCACTAACCAATTGTAGAAATTTACTTGGGGAAAAAGCCTACTAGAATTTGCTTAAAAACTTCATAGGGATTAAATTTTTGCAAAAAACTTTAAAGAAATTTTGCAGAACTATATTGTTTAATGGCAAGACATTTTAAAGAATTTATCGGCTATGACGGAGGTACATCGTCCAAAAATTGCCAAAAAGTAGTAAAGGATATTGAGACTATATCGTTTTGCGGCAAGCCTTGTAAAATGATATATCGGCTATATCGGGATATTTAAAACAATGCATGCACTAGATACTACACCGAACACTAGTGTGTGTGTGTGTATATATATATATATATATATATATATATATATATATATATATATATATATATATATATATATATAGACTATATCGCTTTTAAGCAAGCCTTGTAAAATGATATATCGGCTATATCGGTCGCTTTTAAGCAAGCCTTGTAAAATGATATATCGGCTATATCGGGATATTTAAAACAATGCATGCACTAGATACTACACCGAACACTAGTGTGTGTGTGTGTGTATATATATATATATATATATATATATATATATATATATATATATATATATATATATATATATATATATATATATATATATAGAGCAAGGCTCCTATGAACTTAAGTTCATAATGAATAGGTGAACCAACTTTTCTAACCACTCATCTTGCTTTGGGATCCGTGAAAGATATAAAGGCCACTTTGAGATTTGTGCATCACAAATCTCAAGGCAAGATGAGTGGATAAAAAGTTGGTGCACCACTATTCATTATGAACTTAAGTTCATAGGAGCATTGCTCTATATATATATATATATATATATATATATATATATATATATATATATATATATATATATATATAGAGCAAGGCTCCTATGAACTTAAGTTCATAATGAATAGGTGAACCAACTTTTCTAACCACTCATCTTGCTTTGGGATCCGTGAAAGATATAAAGTTCACTTTGAGATTTGTGCATCACAAATCTCAAGACAAGATGAGTGGATAAAAAGTTGGTGCACCACTATTCATTATGAACTTAAGTTCATAGAGCCTTGTCTCTCTCTCTCTCTATATATATATATATATATATATATATATATATATATATATATATATATATATATATATATATATATATATATATATATAAGTTGAGCTGTTTATGATTGTTGGTACAACTTTATCGATGTGAATCTGATTAGTTAAGGTATTTATCGGTTATCAGGTAAGTGGAATAACACCTTATGCTCTACATGATATTTAATTGTTTTTTTTGCATACTGTATTATGTGTTTTCCTATATAATTGTACTTATCCTTTGCTGGGATTTAATTGTTTTTTTCACTTTAGTCCTTAGATTTAACAAGTCCCTTTAAACAATAGAGTTTTTCTTATGCAGGCAGCGGTGTCTGCATGATGAATACCTCTTGGAGGGATGAACAACATCCATCCTTCATCCATTTCATTTCTTCATTCCTCAGTGCCAACTCATACCGTCTTAACTTCCTCCCTATAGCTCCTGTGATCATTGTTTATCTATTTTTTTTGGATATTCTACAGTGCGTTACATTCCATCACTTTGGCTAATTGATGGAACATACAGGATTTCATATTCAACAATGGCGGATTATCAGTGGCGTTCATTTTTGTGACAAACTGGAATTGTGATCATGCCTCTGCTGTCTTTGGCAGGTCACGGATGTTTGCAATGATTAAGATTTTGTTCATTATGATTTGGTTTTTTTCTCACATTACTGGAATATGCAGAGTAGAGAAGCTTAGAAGGCAGTTTGGGCATCTCTATGTAGTCGTGTCTGTTCCAACCATGGAACAGAATGATTCCTTCAACCAATCATACTTCAAGTAGGCAATAGAATTGACAACCATTTGGCATTCTCCTGGAGTCGAATGAATTTCTGATAGTGGTAATTTTCTCAAGGTATGCTGTGGAGCTTGGTGCCCCAACTTTTGTGCCAGTTCGTGATCCAGAGATGGGATTCGAGAAGATTGTGAAAATAGCACATGCTCGTGGAGGTAACCGTATTTTAGTATCGTTTAAGTGTCCTTCTAAATAACAGCAATTGCATACTAAAATCTTCTCTCAGTGTGTAAGCGGCAAGATGCGGTTTCCATGATGAAACTTGAGGTCAGCTGATGCCCTTGGCCAATTACTGTTGTTTATTTTGTTCATCTTGTTTTTATGTCCCTGAGTGATGTTGTATTGTTTACTTGTAAGCGCGAGCAAGCTGTTCAGAGAATGGACTTGTTCCTTAAAGTGGTCACCTCCATACCTGGCATTGACAACCATGATGCAAATGCAGTAATCTATCTGACTCATCTTCAGCTGTTTGCTAATTCATAAAATTCTTTCATATATCGATTCTGCCCAATTACTACCCTAGTGAATCTTAATTGCTATTCTGCTCGCCACCATGTAGCACTTTGTAAGACACTTTGAATTCATGAATTATTTATTATTCGAAGTTCAACCAGCAAGAATGCTTTCTTTTTGTTACAATTTGTAGCAACAGAGTAATCTCTGCTGGAATGAGCTTGCGCTTTTATCCTTTATAGCTGCCTTGTGTTTTTCTCCTTAGAACTGCCTTTTGGTTATAATCTTTTAGCATTAGAATCTTTGCTGGAATGAACTTTCTGTATTATCCTTTAGAACTGCCTTTAGTTCACTTGAATTTTTACTTGCTCATATTTGGTTGTATGTTTGCTTTTGAGGCTTCATTGGGCTATGAAATATATTCTGATTTCTAGTAACTGTTTTTACCTTGGTTAGCTTGCACAAGCGATAGGTTCAGTTGAAGACATAGCCAAAGCATCCAAGGGCTTTATTCTGGAGAGCACAGACCTTTCAGTGGATAAAGCGGAAATGATAGTAAGGTTTTTCAGAGACCCAAACTATTATCTTAGTCCCAAGATCAATTGACAGTAGAGGTAAGCATGTCTTTTTGTCTTGGAGAACCTTCTTTCTGAATACAGCTTGCTAATACAATTGCTTGATTTGCATTACGGTTTGGGAAATATTAATGATTCTGTGATCTTGATAATTACAAGAGCATGCTTCTATTTAGAAGGGCTAATTCCCGGTCAATTAAAATATTTTGGACAAAGAGTCTGAAACTAGAACTTAAAGTTGACTGGGTTTGTAGTTCTCTAGCAGTATTACGTCAAAAATAGACTGAATAAGTCATATGTGTCCTGATGGCTGTCACGGTCTGTGGCATGGTCCGATCCAAAGAAAAGGATAAATCTCTGGAACTCTTACTTTACCACACTAGTCAAGGATGAGAAGATTATAAATCTACAACTGTGATTGAGATTATGAGTCTTCATGGTTATCCAGTGAATGTATATAAAATACTGGCGATACAGATAAATTAGCATTGTGGCCCATGAGATGGGTGGTCAACAACGTAAATACCACTGGGTTGTATATGCTTTAAAACAGTGTCAAGAGGACCTTTTTGCTGATTTACTTATAGCCGTATAATTTTCTGCAATGAGGGTATGGCTAAACTGGACTGTCTTTTTACCAATTGCTTTTAAATCTTGCTTATATGCTTTCATGCAAATAAGATATTAAGGTATATGTATAGTAATATTAGAATGACATCTGGAACTTCATTGCAATTGATGTTAAGGTAAGACAGCTCTCTTTGTTCATCACTCTGGTGGAGAGCAAGGAAAAAGACCCAAATATGGACCTATCATTTCTGATGTTTGGCACTTTACTGTGAAAGGTTGCTTACTGAAATTTTGTTTGGTATTTAAGGAGAATAAACAGTGTGTAGGACTCCCTCCACCCACTGCCCTACACCTTTAAAAAAAATTTGGTGGGCTTGGGGCAGGGCATCATCTGAGCTGAAAAGGATGAGCAGGGTGGTTGTTGTAACCAATATAAATATTATATCTTGTAGATTGAGGTACCAAGCGTGAGAGTATGAAATGATGTACCCGTAACTTGTGTGAACTGTGAGGAGCTGGAGGAGGAACATGAGAATTACATCAAGGCTTGCATTAGGCGTTTCTCATCTACGTGAATTGTCAGGAGGTATCTAGTGTATTTTGTTTTTGCAATATTGTTTAGTCTGATCAGAGGCTCATAATAGGATAAAAGATATGCAGAGAAGCACTGGATCGAGCAGGATAAAACAAAGGTAGAAGTAGGACATACAGATTGATTTTTAGCAAGGAGAGGAAAAAATGGTCATTTTTAATGTTGACATTCAGGACATAGCTAAAAGTTAACATTTTTATCACCTGGGTTCTTTATCATGAAGTTATGATAAACGAGGATGTTTGTCCATAAAATGTGGGTATGATGGTTGATGTGGAGAAATTGCTTGTAAAATGCCTCGTGTAGTTGAAGGTGTTTGTCTTGCATCCATTCAGTTTCAAGTGTAAGATTTAATCTCATGTTAGAAAAAAAGAAATCTCATGTTAGAAAAAAAGGCTTCGATGGAAAGATGGTTAAATTTATGTTTGTACTCAGCTATATTCAAAAGGAATAATGTGGCTCCAGCCTCCATTATGTAATCCATCTATGTTATGATCACATACAACCACAATACACTGGAAGACCAGAATGTTCTAACCGACATGTCTGAAAGATGATTGCAGCTTATGTATCAAATTTTCCCTGCCTTACGGGAATGCAAAAGTAATGTGCTGGTCATGCATGACTATCTTTTTGAATTGTGATAAAATCAACTTCTGATAACTTGTTCGTTTCTTGTCACGAGATAAGCATGCACTATGTTTTGAACTCTGATTACTTTCTGCAGGTCTTGTTTTATCCTCAATTTCGCCTTGAAGTTTGTGAATATTGTTTCTGGTGCAGTTGATGGGCTAAAGAATGATGCAGAGAGCTCAGAAGAAAACTCAGAACTCATCACTTATGTACAAACTCAGTATACACCTTCTGACTTGATCTCGCAGTAACTGTAGACAGTTTAAGAATCGGTGTGATCACCCATGTTACTGCTAACTACAGACTGTAAGACAGACTTGAATCATGTTTTTGAAGAATTTATAAGCATTTATGTGGTAGCTAGATTGCAACTCTTGAATTGTCTAAGAAATGACACGATCTCTTGTTACCCCCATTCAATCATGTCCTACTTGAAGTAATTACACTTGACCATCATTTTTTTAGTCATTTCACATGCATATTTTGTTAATTTGCTTTCTGAATTGAATAAACAGCAGTAACTGTGCCAATTATGAAGAATTAGATATTAAAACAGTCACAAAACTTCTGGCCCAGGTGGTATTCTTCTGGCTAGTATATGTCCATGATAAAAATGGAAATGGTAAATGACACTAAACCGCCAGGAACTTTCAGTGTTTGTAGTAGACCCCCAATAACATTCAAAATCTCACTAAACTCCCAGTAACTTCTGCAAAAAAAAAAAACCAAATGTCTTTTGGGTAAATTACACTAAACCCCCAATAACATTCAAAATGCCTTTTAATATTTTTTTCTAATTTTTGGGGTGATCTGCAAAATGCAGAAACATATTGGGAGTTTTCTGCAAAATGTAAAAGTTATGGGGGGTTTAGTGCAATTTGAAAGTTAATGGAGGCTTACTGCAAAATGCTGAAAGTTCTTGGGGGTTTAGTGTAATTTACCCAAGAAATGTATAACCATTAGGCCGGTGAAGATGTTAAACAGGAAAGTTTATAAGTATATTTGTAGACAATACAAATCGGGAGGTAAAGTGATATAGATATATTTATTTTGTAATTTATTTTGATTTATGTAAAATAACTTTTTTTGGAAGGAAGAAATCAATTTTGTATGCGTGGATAATTTCTACCGAGAGGGATCATTCCCATATTGTTTCAGCGATAGCATTGCTTTTATATTCTTTGCCACCATACCCTTTTGTATCATTACGTCTCAGTGTTATGATTATATATTTTATTGGATAAAATCAAGTGGAGTAGAACTTTTGGATTTGGTATATCAAACAACTGACTTTTGAAATTTAATTTAATCATAATGTGCCTTGGTCAGACATTTTATTATACTTTTATCTACATAAATTATAACATATAGGTTTATTTAAATTTAATTTTTCTATAAAAACTTAATTCAGTTTTGGACGGGAATGATTGTTCACTAATGCAATAAGCTAATAACCCAACCTGAAAATTTAAAGAGATACAGATTTGGGATTCAAGAGATAGCTCGTCAATATAATTTAATATTGTTTTATGCATGGGTTTAGTGGACTGTTATGCTTCTATTCACAAATTCCTCTTACTTATTATGTAATTTGTAGTTTCAATGTTTTTGTTATAATACCTTATATTTTCCCTTACTTTGCACTTATATACCCTCACTTGATTTTGGGATTATTTATGAACAATGAAGTTTTGATAATTTCACTTTAATACCTTCATATATGCAAACATTAGGATATTTCCTAAAAATTCTCCGTGAAACCCACATGCTAATTTTAAAACTTTTAACCCTTAATTTTTATTGAATTTATAGTTAAATCTACCTTAATCTATTTCATATGCTCCCATTCTATTTTAAAACAAAATTAGAACATAGCTAACATTAAGTTTAATAAAAATTTGAGTTTACAAGTTCAAAATTTGCATGTGAGTATCACATGAGATTTTCGGGAGAACATTCTCACATTTGAATAACTGAAAGTATTAAAGTTCAAAATTTGGAACTTCATAGTAAGTAAGTGTTGTCAAACAGGGAGGGTATATAAGTTCAAAGTGGGGAAACTACCAGGCATTTAAATCAGACATGGCTATACTTAAACTTTATCATAGTTTGAATGCAAATACAATGAGTATTTGGTCCAAACAAGACCACGTACAATGTAATATAAATCCGTCTTGACCCAAGTTTGCGAGCGTGTAGTCTCTATTCTCGGTTCAATCCGACAATATTTGCATTTCGGAGTTTAGCAATTAATAGATACACCAATACAAACATTTAGAATTTACTATTTGGGATTGTCACATATGTACCCCCATAAATCATTCATAGTTACAAATTTACCTCCTAAGTATAGATATATGCTAATCTACCCTCCAAGTCTATCATATTGAACCAAAATACATCCAAAAGTTGCATGAAAGAACATTCCCAATGTATTCATAATTTTACTATAGTTGTTTAGCTGAAATTTTTGCCTTCCATCATTCAGAAACTAAGGGTCTCTTTGGCTCATAGACTTTAAGTTTAGATTTTATAATTTATCATAAACCTAAACCGTCTCTAACTTTCCAGAATCTTCATTACTTGTTTGGTTAGTAGGATAACACAATGGAAAGTAGAAATTCTAATTTTTTACTTGTTTTCATACAGAGTGAAATGTCCAGTTATGAATTGTGAACCTTCTTGTCATTAGATTAATATTTGTTTTTATACATATTGAAGAGAGTTGAAGATACGGAACTGCCTCTTGTTTTCATAATAAATTTTTTATTCACTCTCTCTCTCTCCAAATTAGAGAGATGGGAGAGGATTAGATGATAGAGAAATGATAATTGTACACAATAATGTGTACTACTTTCATACTCATCCTAAGTGGCGCTGATGTGCAACGTGAGTGAAGATTTGTTGGGATAATTAATTATTTGCTATTTAAGGGGGTGTTTGTTTCACCAAAAATTTTGGCATTTGGGTGGGATTCCAAACTTTAGGATGAAAAAGTGACAATTTTTTGTTTTGGGGATTCCATAGTTTGTGTTTGATTCCAAAATTTTTTTGGCATATTGAATTCTAAAATTGTAAAAAGGTACCCATTTTTAGGATTTGTAAAATCCTATCAAATGGAGAGGATTTGGGGTGTTATATCTGACACCCCACTCCACGTCAGATCCCACCACACCCCAAATCCTCCCGCTAGGTTTCGAGAGGCGTTATTTTCACCGCCTCCTCCATTTTGCTCCCTCCTCTTCCTTACCCGCCGCCTCCAGTTCCCGCTGAAAAAACCTACCACTCTTCTTCTCAAAATCGTTGATTTTCTAGTCAAATCTCATACCTAAGATGGAGAGTGGCTAGGGTTCTTAGTATAGCTTGCGGTTTGGAAGATTAGCTGGAGGTGAAAGCTTCGATTTGGGGGTTATTTCGCCGATCTTGTTCTTTCAGGCCTTCATCTGAAACTCTCCAAATCCGAAGGTAACTCTCATCTCCTCTCTTTTTGATTAAAGTTTCGAAGGATTTGGATTGGGTGAAATTGATTAGGTTTCAAAAACTTAGGATTACAAGCACCGGTTGTTGATTTTATACTCTGATGTTAATTGTGATGAACTGAAGTGATGAGTTATCGATTTTTGGGTTATCTTTAGAATTGGGTTTTTGTTGTTGTGATGAACTGAAGTGATTTATATATGACCCATGTGATCAGAATTTGTTAATTTGGTGAAAGTTTTACGGAAACCAAAAGTTAAATAGAAGCTCATTTGACTAAGTTTATTTGGTATATTTTGTATATTGCAAGAAGTACATTATAGTTTCATAAGAAGGCTAGGTCATGTGATTGATGGGTCATTGGATGTAAGTCATTTTAAGAATTGGATTATTGTCAATTTCAACAATCAAAATCGAGTAGCAATTCTGATTTTCTTTTTTGTAATTTGGCGAGGTTTAGCGTTGTAGAGATCCCTTCTGGAATTGCAAAGGTAGGAGAGGGTTTCTGGTTGACCCTGTCAGCTTGGCGCTAGATAATGGGATTCGTAGTGGGTTATTGAGGATTTTGGTGTTTTTAGATTTTTTTAGTTACTTTAATAAATTGAATTGATTAAGGTGATATACCTAATTTAACCTAATTTAGTAAAATTTGTAGAGGACTCAGATCTTAATCATGTTATGGTTAGCAGTGTTTGATGGAATGCTTATTTTCAAATATCATTTGTATATTAGTATAACTACATTAGGATAATCTCTTGATGGTTTTGAGTCTTTTTGACAAGGTTTTCTTCATAATTATGCTAGAGAAATGGATTCATAGCGAGTCTTCCATAAGAACTGAGTTTTTGTTAATTTGCGGAATTGAAGTGATTTAGTCATTACCCATGTTGTTTTCTTCACTAATTAGATTCAAGAAAAGCTCTCCTTTGAAGAAGCCTATTGCTATTTTTACATTTATAATCCTAAGTTTGTATTTGTTTAATTAATGATATGTTTAGCATGTTATGAAGCCATCTATATTTTATTTCTTCTCCTTTTTAATTGTTTTAATTTGGGTGAGAATCAAGTTGAACATGTATACTTAACTTCTATGTAGATGGACGATATCGATGAAGAAACGTTAATGAGGATGGCTTCTAATGCTATTTTATCTTTGCCGTCGTTAATGAGGATGGCTTCTAATGCTTCTACTGCTCCACCACCCACTACACTACCTTTCCCTCCTACCCAATACACTGCTCCACCTTCTTATCCATCTTACAATCCTTATGATATCAACTACTCATTTATGACCCAACAACCTATGTCATATGTGAATATGCTTAACAGTGGCCACCCACTTATCCATACTTCCCCTACCACCCACTCAGGTGAGACTCATTCTTTGAAGAGACCAATTGCAATTGATCTTGAAGATGAAGCTACCTCACTAAGCAAAAGAAAGAAGCGGACAATTGCTAAAAGAAAAATGCAACCAAAAGTCTTAAATAAGAAAGCGAATATAAAGGGGGTGCCTAATGCTAAATGGACTATAGAGAATGATGATGTGTTAATCTCCTTTCTTGCTCAGATGGCGAAGGATGGTCTCAAAGTTGATTAAAACTTTAAGGTGCTCGCATATCGAAGAGCTGCAGAGGAGGTCAACAAGAAGTGTGACACTGAATTCACAAAGGAGAATGTCATGAACCATGTCAAGTGCTTGAAGGGTAAATTTTTTGATATGCGCACTGTCATGAACATGAGTGGGGCTAGTTATGATCCACAAACTAAGATTGTCACTATGGATCCAGATTGTTTTGATAGGTGGACACATGTAATATTTTTGTTAAATAAGTAAAAATAACCTATTTAGTTATGAGTATATTGATTTTGCAATATTTTATTATACAAGATAAAAAATGCAATAGCTCTAGGTTGAAGGAGTATTTGAACACTCCTCTCATCCACTATGAGAACTTGTGTTATATTGCGGGAGATGACCAAGCAAAGGGTGATCTCACCAAAGATATGACTGAAAAGCTAGGCTCTAGGCAAAATGTTATAGTTGAGGAGGATCATGTTGATCTTAGTGATAATGAGGTTGATATGTCCTGTACCTCACATATTGAGCCCGATATATCAATTGGACAAAACAACAACACTCAAGCTTAAAAATTGAAGAATTCTAGTGGGGTAGCTTCTACATCAATTGATACATAAAAAAGAGAAGAAAAGTAGCAAGGCTAAAGAGGAAGATTCTATCATGTGCGATTTCATTGAGTCCATGTCTTACTCAATTCAACACCAACGCATTTTACATTGGAGTGAGACCATGGGGAAGGTTCTATTAGCGCATGAGAGTGAGTTTCCTGAGGACACATTGGATAAAGTGCTTGATTACTTGTATGAACATGAATCAGATTCTTGGAGGTTGATCATCAAAACAAAAAAATGCTCAAAAGCTATTTATAGAGAAGATTATCAAGGAGCAAGGGTTCTAGGAGGTCATATTTTGGGTTTGACTTTTGAAAACATGATATTTCACTACTTTTGATAACTTGATATATCTATTACTTTTATAAACTTATTGCTTATTTCACTACTTAGTGATGTAATTTGAGCACTTATGGATATGTTGCTAATTATGTAAGTTGAATACTTAGTGGTGTAACTTTATGCATATTTCACTACTCAAATTGCAATCTCATTATAATTTGGGTTCTTTTGCAGGCTTATATATCCATATATCCATTCATGTGATTGCAATCTCATTATAATTTGAGCTTGTGGGACCTATTACTATGCTGGTTGCTTGTCTGAGTTACAGTTTGAGTTTCAGTTTCAGTTTGAGCTTGTGGGTTTTGATGGCTTTGTGGGTTTGTGGGTTTGTGGCATGTTTCAACTTTGAGTCTGAGCTTCAGTTTGAGCTCAGTTTGAGTCTAAGCTTCAGTTTGAGTTTTGTTGGCTTTGCGGGTTTGTGACAGGTTTCAACTTTTATGGGTTTGTGAGTTTTAGCAAACCCACTTGTCTAAGTCTTGGTTATTTGAGTTTGAGCTTGTTTTTGATGGCTTTACGGGTTTGTGGGTTTGTGGCAGCCTAGTACTATGCTTGGTTGCTTGTTTTGTTGGCTTTGTGGGTTTGTGACAGGTTTCAACTTTTGTGGGTTTGTGAGTTTGAGCAAACCCACTTGTCTGAGCCTTGGTTATTTGAGTTTGAGCTTGTTGGGTTTATGGGTTTGTGGCAGCCTAATACTATGCTGGTTATTTCAGTTTCGGATTGTCACTGAGCTTGGTTGCTTGTTTATGTTGGCTTTGCGGGTTTGTGACAGGTTTCAACTTTTGTGGGTTTGTGAGTTTGAGCAAACCCACTTGTCTGAGTCTTGGTTATTTATTTTTGAGATTGTTTTTGATGGCTTTGCGGGTTTGTGGGTTTTTGACAGCCTAATACTATGCTGGTTGTTTCAGTTTCGGATTGTCACTAAGCTTGGTTGCTTGTTTTTGTTGGCTTTGCGGGTTTGTGACAGGTTTTAACTTTTGTGGGTTTGTGAGTTTGAGCAAACCCACTTGTCTGAGCCTTGGTTATTTGAGTTTGAGCTTGCTTTTTGAGTTTTTCGGATTTAGCTATGATGATTGGTCACATATTGATAATGCCACCTATAATGGGATTTCATTGTTTATAGGAGGCGTTCATTAATGAAAATGTAGTCTAGATTGCTTTTGCAATTTTTAGATGAGACAGTCCATTATTTGAATGCAATCTACAATGCAATTTCATTATATAGGTGTTGAAAAAAAAGACCATTTTCTGAGCCTCTATATTATCATTTATTTTTACATTTTTTTTATTTACATTGTCTCGAGTTAGTTTTTGAGATTTGAATTTGCGAGAATAAAATTTTCATTTCATCTTCAATACATTTTGCAAGAACAAGGCATAAAATATTGAAATACAAAAATTTTTATTTTGAAAAGAGTACACACATTTTCCAAATTAGAATTTGACGTTCTGCAACTTTCAATTCTGACTTTAATTTCCTGATTTTGAGCTTTTTCCTATCTTCAACCAATACTTCCATGCTGTCTTTGTCGATACCCTTTATGTAATTACCATCATCATCATCCCATTGAAAGAAATTGCATTCTTTCTTTGGATACTTAGCGCAACCCCAATAGTAACGGCCAATATTTTTGCCATTTCTGCATTGCTTCAAGGGTGTCGGGATTCTACAGTTGCACCTTTTTTGCATCTCTATCCTAGTTGCTGAAAAATGATGTGTGGAGGCTTCTTGCTTTCAAAAAACTACTCATGAAGTTAGTGAAATTGAGCTATTTTTATAGCCATTGGCAAAATATGACCGTTTTATGACCTTTTATAGCCGTTGGAGTTTAATTTTGAATGTGTATGATTACCCCAATTAAATACAATTATGTTTGTTCTTTTGTGGGAGGTAAGCTCACCAACGGTTCTTATATTCACCTATCATTCTTTTTATAATCTTAAACTTTATTTGCTACAACTATAGATTTCAAATTCTAAAATTTGTAATGCTACAATTTGAGTTTGAACCAAACAAAATATTACAAATTATAGTATTTGTTATCCCAAAATATTGATGAAACAAACAACATTTTAGAAATCCCAACCCATGTTAAAAAACCTATGGATTTCAAATCCCATATGGAAATCCATATCTTATAATTTTAGGATTTGAAACAAACACCCCCTTATTATCTTTGTCTCTTCACCTCCCCAAAGTTTTCTTCCCTTTCCTTTTTCACTCTCGTCCGTCTCAGCCTAGTGATCATTGAGAGCAAATTCAACAAATATTATGACAAAGGAAAATTTTCAACTTGGTGAATAAAAGTTGATGCTCAGGTGTGTCTATGTTAAGTTTTTGTTAGCTTATATATGATATCAATAATATATTAGATGCTTCTACTATTTGTAATTTAATATTCAACAATGGAGCGATAGAATCTATTACGAACAAGAAGATATATAATTGATAGTTCTCTCACCTCGAATAGAAAAGAGACTTTAATTCTATAGTGACCAAAAGAATTGTAGGGTAGAAGCGTAGTCGAACACCGTGTTTGCTATGCAATGATACGAACTGAACTTACACCTACTTACCTTCGGAGTTGATCATCACATTTTATTGCACTTTTATACCCTCATTATTCATTTTATTTGAATAAATATATTTGCTAATAATAATTTTTTATCTTAATTTGCAGGTGATATAGCATTATTGAATAAGAGCTCAAATAAAGATTATTTCGAGCCCAAAATATCTCTAATGAAGCCTAGAATGCCTAAATCTAAAGTCCACGACTAAGTTTAGAAATAAAATCTCAGCACTCATCACTTTTTTGGTTAGTAATTATTAATAAGTTGGCTTGCAATTGAGAATCAAATCAAATCTAGAAAAAAAAACAAAATCAAATTCGTGCTTAGGATGGTTAACTGCAAAGAAAAGGCGATATCTCCCAGTCCAGAAAGCAAAATTTAACATATTATATATAAAAATTGCCTATGTTGATGAGACGGAGCCATCTAGATTGGCAGATTCCAGAAATTTTATCAGCAACAGTGGGTACAGAAATCCGAATTTAATTAATATATATTCAATTATTTAAAGGTCAAGCTAAATTCTAAGAAGCCCAAGAGCATTTAAGAGAAGTACAAGAGTCTTAAATGAATTGAATGTAAAACAAATAAAGTCCACAAAGCCTATCTCTCAAGTATTGAATCAATGGTGTAGATTTTTTGAGAGATCCTATAGTTATGAGCGTTACTTGGGGCCTAAGTCAAATCCTATGGTTGTGAGCATTACTTGGGGGCCAAGATAAATATAAGAGTTGTGAGAGATTCTTGTTATCTATAAATAGAGGGCTAGAGTGAGGGCTTGAGAGTATGAAAATTTTTGTAATAATCTCTATTTGGAGAGGAGAGTTACTCTTATGTGAGAAGACCTTTTAAAATTATAAACTTTGTTTGCAATTAATAAAAATTATTTTTTCCACCTTTTAAATTTTCTTTTCTTCTTCTTTATTGATGAAGATGAAGATGAAGATTTTCTTTTATGGCCAACCCCTTACAATGTAAGCTTTTATTTTCTCTTCTTTTTCTTATTTTAGAAATTCATGTTTAGGTTTTATTTTCTTTTTATGTTGGTAGATTAGATTTATTTTCATGTCTTGTAGCATAGATTTACTTTCATGCCCTTTTATTTTGTTATTTATTTTTCACGTTCTTTTATTATTTTATGCAATTTTCTCTTTAAGTGTAGATTCACTTTTATGCTCTTTTATTTTTATTAGTTAGATTTACATTTTTATGCTCTTTTATTTTTATTAGTTAGATTTTTTATGCTCATAGTTTAGTTCTTTATTTCCTTGCTCTTGTTTTTATTTTTTAGTGAGTTTTTATTTTTATTCTCTTCCTTTTATGCTTTCTAGCCTAGATTTATTTCTTTGTTTTTATTTTTCAAAATGTGCAACTAAATCTTGTAGGAATTCTAGAATTGTATGAAACTAGTTTGATTTCCTTTATGATTTGTGGATTACTCTTTTGTGCTCAAAATGATTATGTTTAAGATAATCAACTAGATAACTAATTGGTAGAAGAAAATTTTAATAATTTATGCTTATCTTGAGTGATTTGATAGGTTATGCTTATAAATTTTAGAATTACTAATTGTTATTCTTTTCATTAATATTGATTTTGCTTAGATGATAATTTGATAGGTTATGCTTTCGTTAAGTGGTTTGATAGTCTATACCTAGTAAATCTAAAGTAAAATGTGATAAAAGAGAGTAGTTAATAAATCTTAAATGAAATTAACTAGTGGATTCAATTCTAGATTCCTATCTTCTCTACTTGATTTTCCTCCATCTTACTTGCTTTGATTTTGCTCTTTTTGATTATTTTCTTATCTTCTTGATTTTGTTCTTTTTTTAAAATTTTCTCTTTTGTTTGTTCTCATTTGTCTTTTTTTTGTCACTCTCTTTCTCCCCTCTTTTATAGTTTTATTTTATTTGCAAATAATCACACACTCTTTATCTCTCCACATCTTCACTCCTAATTGTCTACACACAACTCTAGGATCCAACTTAGAATATTTCCTACACACATTCCTCGTGGGATCGACATTATATCTATATTATAACTTGATTGTGTACTTGCAATCTCGATACTATTTTCACAACACATTAGGAGTATTATAGCTTGTCCACAATCCAGTATGAAACTCCTTTGTCGTAGAAAGTGAAAATAGATTCTTGTTTGGTTAAAATCCTATACTGGACTAATTCCTACTTCATGAAAAATAGAGGAACTATAACTCAAACTATGAATATTTTATTATCTCTTGATTTTATTGTATCTTTGCCTATGAATTAACTGAATGAATGGAGGCAGATCGCCTTGTACAAGAATTTTTAACAGGTTGAATCAATGAACTATTTCTGAAAAAATAAGAAGAGAAAAAAGATAAATGTTTGAATAACTATTTGAAAGGTCGCGTTTATATGATAGACAACTCTTGCAAGCTGTATAGATTTCATACATTAAAATTCAAACTTCTAAACCAATAGTACCAACCAAACAAAATGATGATTCTCACAATAAAGGTTACAGGCGTGTTAGGGAAAATGGGGTAGCTTATCCACAATAAAATTTTCTTCCATTTGATTTTAAACAAGCTTTTCAGTTTTGACAACTCGGAGCATGTTTAACTCTCCATGTAGCAAACTTCTACAAATAAATAAATAAATAAATAAAAACATGTATAAGAAATTGTTATGTATTAACTAGTCCAAAAAGATTCAATAAATTTCATCAAATCTACAGAGAGAAAGAATTTATAAGCAAAGAAATTTTTCTTTGTTAATGTTATACCTGCAGTTCTACTTATCTGTGGGACTCTTAAGCTCTTTGGACTTGATCCTCCTATATATATACACATTCAAGTATCTTGCCTATTAGATGAGAACTGATACCTAATTTGAGATGTCAACAAATCACTATCAATTTTGCACAAGTTAATTTATGATCATACTGAAATTTGATGAGGAAATGAAAATTGTCGATTTGCTTGCATCATACTATAGTAAGGAGGAGGGTTTACTACTGGAAATGTATAGTCGCCTGGTAGATTTGTTTGAAAACCTTGATACTGCTACAATATACATTCAAAAGAATTATAGCAAAAGGGAAATATGATGATAGTTGTAAGTATTTTTTGAATAAACCAAACCTGAATAACTTGTTGAAATCCCAAAGATGTTCTTGCAGGGCCTGTCATTTGATGGTAGTCTTGTTCCTTTTTAACAAATTAAAAATAAAAACAACATAAACATACTCACTTTGCATATATATCAAATTCTTGATGCTCACAATTTGCTACTCATAAATCATTACGGGTAATGTTTGTTGATGCCACTGAAATCCTAATGGTGGATGCACTAATGGATTAATCGATTGAAGTCCTCCCTGCAAAGTACTCAGAATTGAAAACAGACTTGAGAAATGATAATGTAAAGAACTAAGAGTGTGATATAATTAGAGATACTAACCATCTCTTGGGTAGTTTTGGCTAAGTCGTAGGACACAGAATTATGCTCTTTAACATCTGAGACTTTTCGAGGAACCTGCAAGTAATATTTTCATCAGTTAATCAAATATGTACTTTTTAAACATATAAATCATATGATTAATAAAACTAAAAAACCTTTTTTTCTCTTGGCTTTGACAATTTTCCCCCCTAAAGATTGATGCCGTTTTTCTTTTGGCCGACCCTTCCGCTTCGCACGCACAGGATCATGAACTGTTCTGATTTCATCATTCATCAAAGGAAATGCCTCATTTGCATTTGCTTCTGAAACCTCATTGTCAACAGTAATGAAATTTCTTTGCATTCAGAAGATATTGTTTGAGGTTGACTAACATTATAATTATGGGGGTTTTTGTCTTTGGACCCAAAGGTTTATCATGATTTATGTTTAAACACAATTACTTTTTTTGTATGTTTAGACTCAATCAACTTTATGTATTTGTCTATTAACCCAAACTCTCAAATACACTTCATACTTATGTGGTCCCTCCTAAATTTTTCAAAAATCCAATTTTACCCCTCTCTTTTTCTTATTTAATTCTCTTTCACCTCCTTTGGTCTCTTATTTCCTTCTTTACCTCTTATAAATCCATTAAATACTCCTCAACTCCTTTAATTCCTAAGGTTTGAATACTAAATTTTGGCAACGATTCATCTTTTTTTTTTGGTATTTTAAGTTATAGATTCTCCCAATTCCTCAACTCCTAATTTTGTAGCATAAATTCACCTAAGCATTTAAGACAATAATAGCATTAATTTATTATTTTCTTGATCATAATTTTTCACATGATTATTCATAATTCCTCATGATTATTTATTACAATTAATAAGAATTGAGCATACTAAAAATAAAAAATTATTTTAATTTCATATGTTAGAGAGAGATAGAGAGAGAGTGTGTGTGTTTTGAGGAGATGTAGGGGTTTTTTGGAGTTCTACATCCTAAAAGTATAAATATAATATATTTTAACTATAAATTATACTATTTGGGTTTAAAGACAAAAAGAAAAAGTTGATTGGGTCTAAAGATACAAAGAAAGGTAATTGAGTTTGAAAATAAATCAAGGTAAAACTTTGGGTCTAAAGACAAAAACCCCATAATTATAACTATCAACCTTTTCCATTGCTTCTTGAATAATTTGTTTGACAAAACCATGTCTCTCATTGGATATGGAACCAAACTCTGCAAACTTATAGCACATCTTGCATATATTGTCAAAACGGTCAGTCGAGGTGGCAAGCACTATATCCTTGGAAGAACATACAATAGAATGTGTACGTTTAAAATCCTTCCTCTAGCGATCTAGAATGTATTGTGATGGAATCTCATCCACATTATGATGATTAAGCACACAAATAGCATGTCTGCATAAAATGCCTTTGAAATAAAAAGCCCGACAAATACAATGAACCTCATTTCCACTCGCTTGATATATGACTTCAAAATTTTTGTATTACATTTTTTTTTACCATCTTTCTTTTTTATACGTTCTCTAACCTCATAGGTAAACTTTGATCCATCTACTTGAACTTGTGAAGTACTACAATTGACCAAACCTTTTATCTCATCTTGAAACTTTTTAAACATACCAATGGTGTAAATTTTGCATATTGTTCTTCCATTAGTAATTCTGAGATTAACTTCAGACTCTTATGAAATGAATCAAAATATGCAAGTGATTCTTTTTCATATTTGCTTTTTAGAGCCATTTCATATTGACCAACAAATTGCGTTAATGAAGTTTTAGATTGGACGTATCCATCAAAGAAAGCATTCATACTTTCGCTCCTTTGAGTTGTAAACATCCTGGCCCAAAATATATCTTTTAAGAGAGTAGGAACCCAATATTGCTTGTCTCTGTATAATGAATTTAGCCATTCATTATCTTGCTGCCTATATGTATCAATCATCATACTCCATGCTTTCTCAAACTCATCATCTCTCAATGAATCGTACACCGCTTTCTTCATGAGCTTCTTGATAGCTTTATATTCATTGTACTTTCCTAACTTTTCTGGAATCTTTCTCATAATATGCCATAGGCAGAACGGTGAGGAACATCAGGAAACACCTCCACTATAGCGCTTCTTATAGCCATACATTGATTAGTTATTATTGCTTTTGGAGAACGACCAAGCATACAAGATAACCATGCTTTAAAGAGCCAAACATAAGAAATAATACTTTCATTTGAAAGCAATCCACAACTCTGTAGAACTGACTGGCCATGATGGTTGACACCAACGAAAGGAGCAAATGGCATTTCGTACCTATTTGTCAAATAAGTAGCATCAAAAGTGATAACATCGCCAAAATATTTATATGCTTCTCTTGACCTCCCATCAGCCCAAAATATATTCTCCAAGCGGCCTTCATGATCCAACTTCATCAAGTAAAAGAAATTTGCATTTTGAGTTTGCATCTGAAGGAAATATTGGTGAATTGCCTCGGCATCACCTTCTCCAAGAAACAAGCGCCTAACGTTAGCAATATAGTTCCTACATTCACGTTCACCATACTTCATATTCTCATATCCACCTTCTTCTACTACAAGAGCATCATAGGACTTGTGCAATGGTATACCAACTCTGTCATTAAACTCGAGTTGTCATTTTGCCCTTTCGTTAAGCTTCTTGTTTGACCGAAAGAATCGAGCTTGCGATGGACTACATCTATAATTATGATGAAGATTAACTTTGAAAATATAGTACCACCCATCCAATCCTAGTTTCACATGTATACTTGCTTTGCAATTTGTTCGAACCGAGGGTTTTGAAGTATAATCATTGCCGGAAGTATGTTGAGTTCTACCTTGTTTGCAACATGCAACAATGATACGTTTGACTTGCTTGTGCTCATCATACCATGACCTGCGTACTATGGTCCCAAATCCATAATTATTAGTATATTCATGGTAAAATGCACTTCCTTCTTCAAAGGAACTAAATGCCATGCCAACTTGTGGACTCTTCTCAATTTGTATTATTTTGTCACCAGAATCCACCACATCCATCTTTATCGTTGAAGTACCAATGATGAGGAAAAATATTAAGCTTTCTCCTCAATAAGAGAATTATGAGCAAAACCTACAAAAAAGAAATTAGGATTTCAGTGAATCAAATTTTTATAATTATACACAGACTATAAATAACTTACCTTTTTTTACTTTTGCTTTAGCTCTAACAAAAAAATCAAATCTTCTTGATTTGAAAATGTATAGCTTCAATCGAATTGGTTTTATGAAGGGGATGCTAGAAAAATGATATGGGTAGAAGATAATCCTTGGTCAGAGATGGACGAGACCAAAAAGAAAAGGGAAGAAAAGATTAGGGGAGATGAAGAGACAAAGCTAATAAAGTAAATAGCTAATTTAACTAATTATCCTAATCACCTTGCCGCATCAGCTCCACTTGGGATGAGTATGAAAGGAGTACACATTGTTGTGTACAGTTATCATTTCTCTTGATGATATCATGTTGTGCTCAACTGACATCCAAAATTTGGTGTTCATAACGTGATGTAGAACGTACTGCGGACATATTTATGGAGAAACAGGACCGTCACAAGCCCAAACGCGGACCCGGTCGAGGAAAATAGCTTGCAACGAAGAACGGGTCATATCTCTCAAACCGTAAGTCAGAATTGGACGAATTATATATGTAAATCGCGTATTTTTTGAGACGGAGTCAACCAAACCCATCGAAGTTTGGTTTGCTACCATTCGTTTTGTGAAATTCCCTCTGGATTGAGAGTTATTAGAGTTTTTATCAATTTTTTACTATTTAGGTAATGTTTTAGGAGTCTGTTTTGATTAGGAAGCAAATCCGGTTTGATTTTAAATTTGACTGATTTACTTCTCTAATCATAGGGAGTCTTTTAAGAAGAGTTTTCTTATTTTTATTTTTAGAAAAGTTTGGGTCATAGTAGGAGTCTTATTTATTTTCTATTTAAACAGAGTCTTGTAAGTCCTAGAGGCATATCTTTTTATCAATAAATTTCTCTTATTATATTTTCTTCGTGGATTCGAAGCTCTTCGTGGATTCGGAGATTTTTCTTTGTGGATTCAGAGAGCAACTCTTGGTGGATTTCGAGGTTTATCACTTCCGCGCTGCGTTAATTGGTTAACAACGAAGATTTTTATGAAAGATGTGAAACAGTCTGACGAGATTTATGCTCTTGTTGTATCAGAAAAAGAGGATTCTGCCTCCACCAAAATTTCACCTGAAGTACAGACCCTTTTGCAACAATTTGACGCAGTTATGCCAGACTAGCTACCTTCCGAATTACCATTGCTTTGAGACATCCAACATCAGATCGATTTCATCCCTGGATCATGCTTACCAAACCTGCCACGCTATCGGATGAGCCCGAAGGAAGGGGAGATCTTGCAGAAATAAGTGGATGAACTCATCCAGAAATGTCTTACTCGAGCTAGCATGAGTCCGTGTGCCGTGCCAGCGTTACTTGTCCCAAAGAAGAACGCAGAGTGGCGCATGTGTGTGGATAGTAGGGCAATCAATAAGATTACCATGAAGTATCGATTTCCTATCCCTCGCCTAGAAGACATGCTGGATATGTTGTCTGGATCAAAAGTATTCTCCAAAATTAACCTCAGAAGTGGTTATCATCAGATTTGAATTAGAGAAGGAGATGAGTGGAAGACTGTCTTTAAGACAAAAAAAGGTCTGTATGAATGGTTGGTCATGCCTTTTAGCCTTTCCAATGCTCGTAGCACTTTCATGCGGTTGATGAATTAGGTATTAAATCCCTTTATCGGCAAGTTTATTATAGTTTATTTTGATGATATCCTAATTTATAGCCAGAATGAGTCCGTGCATTTAGCCCACTTGAGGGAGGTACTAACAACTTTGCAGGAGAACAAGTTGTATATCAATCTGAAGAAGTGCAACTTCATGACTAGTAGTCTATTATTCTTGAGCTTTGTAGTCAGTGTAGAGGACATCCATGTTGATGAAGAAAAAGTGGGTGCTATTCGAGATTGGCCTAAACCAAAGAATATCAGCGAAGTTCGTAGCTTTCATGGTCTAGCGACTTTCTAAAGGAGATTTGTCAGAAACTTCAGCAGCATCATTGCGCCGATCACTGAGTGTATGAAGAAAGGTAAGTTCAATTGGAGGGAAGATGTAGACCGTAGCTTTGCACTAATCAAGAAGAAGTTGTCCACAGCACCAGTGTGTTCGCGGGGAAAATTGTTTTGTTATTCATTGTCGTTGAACTTGCTTACAGCTTCTTGGGCCTACAACAAAATTCAAGAAAAATTGCCTTTTATTTTAAGGCGTACAATGAAAACAAAAGATTATAACTTTTTCCTGTATGAACAAACGCTCGGATCTCTATTATACGGGATCCTCGCTTTTGTGGGTTCTTCGCCTGTGCCGGGGACTTGAATCGTCCGTGGACCACCGCGCAATTCCGATCCAGGTGGAAACCCGGGTTCTGGAACTACAGACGTGAAGGGGCTCGTTTCACGAAGGAAACGAGGCCTAAGGGATCACACTCACGAAGGAGAGGATCGCCGGGATCACACTCACGAAGGAGAGGATCGCCGAGCGGTGAGATCTACTAGGAGAAATCCTGGCGCTATTACGGTGACCGAATTAAGCTTACCTCGCGATTGTAGATCTGACGTTGACTGAACTCGTGCTCGCCGGTGCTCGGAACTGTGCGTCGACGGCTCGTAGATCTCGCGAGGATTCTTCAGAAAATCCCAAAATCCAGTCGAAATCTCCGCCAAAAAAAATCCCCCCCGAACTGAGGAAGACCCCCCCTATTTATAGGATTGGGGGGGGGGTAGGCCGGGCCACAAGTGGCTCGGCCATCTCGGCCACTTGGTCGAGGCACCTCGCCAAGTTGGTCGAGGTGGCTCTACCACTTGGTCGAGGCACCTCGCCAAGTTGGTAGAGGTGGCTCACTTAGTGTCGCGTTCGCCCTTTTGTTTCGCCGTTTCGCCGTTTTGCCATTTTTCTCGGTCTCTCGGGCTTAGGTCCTGCCTATTCTGACTCTTGGTCTTCCCCGGACTTAGATTCCGTCTGTATTTGGTTCCGGGACTAACTCTTGGTTTGTTCCGGTTCAACAGTTCTGAAATCTGATCGTCTATTCAAGTCCGGTTTAAACCGTGCTTGTGACGCTGTGGGTTTGCCGTCGGGTTCGTGTCTCAACGATTCGACGTCCGTATTATCCGGTGGGTTGTCATTCGCCGACTTCCCGTCACGAGTTGGTTTCGGGATTTTGTAAGTATTTTTCAACGCCTACAGATACCCCCTCCAAAGTGTTCCAGTCTTGTTCTTTTATAGGCGAGCCTGGAATACTTTGGACATGATGGTTCCCGGCCTTCAGTCGGCAGAGGGTCCCAAAAGTTAGCTTCAAATCTTTGATTCTTTCAGATCATCCAGTGCTTTGTAGTATTTCTGATAAAGTCACGGTGCTGCATTTATTGTCTGACCGCTTGTTGAAATCTTGATTCGAAGCTAGTGGGTGAGTTTTGTTTGTAACTCGTGTCGGTTGGTTATTGTTTGACTAACCATCAGACTTTTGGACTTCTCCATATATCGGTGAACTCCTTGTTGGCGACACGTTGACTGGTGTCGAATACGTGGAAATTCATAACCCTCAATCGGCTAATTCTTCCATCATCACGCGTGTTGTTGGTTTGACCATAGCGGGAGGAAAAAATCTTTTCATGGAGATATCCTCCGGGGATTCCTCGTCGAACCAGGAGACCATTTGGCCTTCAACCATCGTCCTAGCCTTCAATCGTGAGTCGTCGTTGGCCATTGTCGGGATATGATTATCCACAGCGGGAGAAGTTTCTTCGAAACTAGACACGTTGTCCGGTGTCAATATGATTTTCATGCCTCGTCGTCAGATCATTCCCCTTTTTTGGATATTATGGTGGGAGGAAATTAAGGGTTATCGAAGTTATCCCTAAGAATATTTTTATGGAAATATTCTTAGGGAACTTCGACAAATTAGGAAACAGTTTATACTCGTAATCCTATTTGGAGTAGGATTAGGCGACAGCGTTGATTAGCGTCAATGCAATGCGCACGATCGAGTTATCCCTAAGAATATTTTTATGGAAATATTCTTAGGGAACTTCGACAAATTAGGAAGCAGTTTATACTCGTATTCTGATCGGTGTCGAATACGTGGAAATTCATAACCCTCAATCGGCTAATTCTTCCATCATCACGCGTGTTGTTGGTTTGACCATAGCGGAGGAAAAATCTTTTCATGGAGATATCCTCCGGATTCCTCGTCGAACCAGAGACCATTTGGCCTTCAACCATCGCCCTAGCCTTCAATCGGCGAAAAGCGAGCGCTGGCCATTGTCGGATATGATTATCCATACGGAGAAGTTTCTTCAAACTAGACACGCTTGTCCTGTCAATATGATTTTCATGCCTCACGATCATTCCCCTTTTTTGGATATTATGGTGGGAGGAAATTAAGGGTTATCGAAGTTATCCTTAAGAATATGGGTTTATTCTCCAGAACTTCGCTGAAAATTAGGAAACAGCTTATACCGTATTCCCGATTGAGTAGGATTAGGCGACGCTGATTAGCGCCGATGCAATTCGATGATCGAAGTTATCCCTAAGAATACTTTTATGGAAATATTCTTCCGAACTTCTCGACAAATTAGGAAACAGCTTATACTGTAATCCTATTGGAGTAGGATTAGGCGACGCTGATTAGCCGCCAATGCACCGCACGATCGAAGTTATCCCTAAGAATATTTTTATGGAAATATTCTTCCTGAACTTCACAAATTAGGAAACATTTATACCGTAATCCTATTGGAGTAGGATTAGCGACGCGCTGATTAGCGCCAATGCACCGCGACGATCGAAGTTATCCCTAAGAATACTTTTATGGAAATATTCTTCCTGAACTTCGACAAATTAGGAAACAGCTTTATACCGTAATCCTATTTGGAGTAGGATTAGGCGACGCTGATTAGCGCCAATGCACCGCACGATCGAAGTTATCCCTAAGAATATTTTTATGGAAATATTCTTCCTGAACTTCACAAATTAGGAAACAGTTTATACTCGTAATCCTATTTGGAGTAGGATTAGGCGACGCTGATTAGCGCCGATGCAATTCGATGATCGAAGTTATCCCTAAGAATATTTTTATGGAAATATTCTTCCGAACTTCGACAAATTAGGAAATAGTTTATACCGTAATCCTATTTGGAGTAGGATTAGGCACGCTGATTAGCGCCAATGCACCGCACGATCGAAGTTATCCCTAAGAATATTTTTATGGAAATATTCTTCCGGAACTTCTCGACAAATTAGGAAACAGCTATACCGTAATCCTATTTGGAGTAGGATTAGCGACGCGCTGATTAGCGCCAATGCACCGCACGATCGAAGTTATCCCTAAGAATATTTTTATGGAAATATTCTTCCGGAACTTCTACAAATTAGGAAACAGCTATACCGTAATCCTATTTGGAGTAGGATTAGCGACGCTGATTAGCGCCAATGCACCGCACGATCGAAGTTATCCTAAGAATATATTTCTTTTATGGACATATTCTTCGGGAACTTCTACAAATTAGGAAACAGCTTTATACCGTAATCCTATTTGGAGTAGGATTAGGCGACGCGCTGATTAGCGCCGATGCAATCCGCACGATCGAAGTTATCCCTAAGAATATTTTTATGAAAATATTCTTCCAGAACTTCGACAAAGTAGGAAATAGTTTATACCGTAATCCTATTTGGAGTAGGATTAGGCGACGCTGATTAGCGCCGATGCAATCCGCACGATCGAAGTTATCCCTAAGAATATTTTTATGGAAATATTCTTCCGAACTTCTCGACAAATTAGGAAACAGCTTTATACCGTAATCCTATTTGGAGTAGGATTAGGCACGCTGATTAGCCAATGCACCGCATCGATCGAAGTTATCCCTAAGAATATTTTTATGGAAATATTCTTCCGGAACTTCACAAATTAGGAAACAGTTTATACTCGTAATCCTATTTGGAGTAGGATTAGGCGACGCTGATTTGCGCCGATGCAATCCGCACGATCGAAGTTATCCCTAAGAATATTTTTATGGAAATATTCTTCCGAACTTCTCGACAAATTAGGAAACAGCTTTATACCGTAATCCTATTTGGAGTAGGATTAGGCACGCTGATTAGCCAATGCACCGCATCGATCGAAGTTATCCCTAAGAATATTTTTATGGAAATATTCTTCCGGAACTTCACAAATTAGGAAACAGTTTATACTCGTAATCCTATTTGGAGTAGGATTAGGCGACGCTGATTAGCGCCGATGCAATCCGCACGATCGAAGTTATCCCTAAGAATATTTTTATGAAAATATTCTTCCGAACTTCGACAAAGTAGGAAATAGTTTATACTGTAATCCTATTTGAGTAGGATTAGGCGACGCTGATTAGCGCCAATGCACCGCACGATCGAAGTTATCCCTAAGAATATTTTTATGGAAATATTCTTCCTGAACTTCTCGACAAATTAGGAAACAGCTTTATACCGTAATCCTATTTGGAGTAAGATTAGGTAACGCGTTGATTGGCGTCGATGTGATCCGCGAGGTGTTATTCTGCCGAATAAATCTCCAGAATCTTTCCAATTATAGCGGAGGGAGTAGGAGCCAATCAATGGACTGATTTGGCACTATTTTGACATCCTGATAAGATTCCAATTAGGACTCCTAATTAGGGGCTGATTAGAATCCTAATTAGAATTGATTTGGGCCCATTAGAGTTGTTATAAATACTCATGACCCTCTTTGCCTCTCGACCTAGGCCGCCCCCTCGCTTTTCTCTTGTTTTCATCTCGCTCTCGCCGCCTCGCTCTCTCGCATAACGAGGTACGCAGACGCAGTATTTTACAACGCTTTATTTCTTTTTCTTCCTCTTTTTTCTTTCTTTGTGCATGCGTGCCGCTGATCATGAGGGAGAAGGATCGGGCGGAGCTGCAGCAGACCCATGGCCGAAGGGCGGCTGGCGGCCATGGCGGCTGTATTGCTACAAGCACGCTCAATGGTCGGCGCAATACAATACAATACAATGGTTGAGATCTAAGCCGGATACTGCGTACTGGCGCCATATACCATACAAGCCGGCATAGCGCCGGCGGCCAGCTGGGCCATATGCCATCATGTTCGCTATTGGCGCATGCTGGCCAAGAGTCGGGCGGCTGGCGCTATACCGTCGGGCGCCGTTGGTGTTCGGCCTCTGACGGTGTAGTCCATTGGTGTCCGGGCTTTTTTGATACTTTATTTGTTGATTTTCGACTGTGTATCTGACTCTATTTGTCTTCTTTTGCAGTTTCCGATGTCGTCGCGAAGATCTCATGTTCCCAGGGGTCGATCAACTCGTATGCAGCGTGAATGCACGCCTCCTTCTTTTGGTGGTGCGCCAGCGTTATTATCTTCTCGTCTATATATGTTGTATCCCCGCTTCGCTCTCCTTTGTGAGGCGATTGGGAAGAGCCGAAATCCTCTTTGGTGGGGACCGACGCTTCAAATTCTGCTTCATCTTCTCATGTGTACACTCGTTATGACCCCGCTTTGTTCTCCTTTGTGAGGCGATTGGGAAGAGCCGAGATTCTCCTTCGTGGGGATCGACGCTTCAAAGATTGGTTTTGCTTGGTCATCACCCGTCTCGATATCTTTAACGGGAGCGATTTCATACCGTACCCATGCTCTGTAGAACGGGATATATTGCCGTTTTGTTTACACGACTATATCTATCGTTCTCTGAGTATTCGATACGGATGAAATCGTCGTACCCGTTATAAGGTCGTGACTCAATCCATGTAAGATGAATTCAACGCCTTTTACTAACTGAATATTTTCTGATTTCAGTTGATTATTCCTCGGGAGCTTTTCCGACTTACGCGGTTGACGGACGCCATAGCGAATATTATTCCACGTGTGACGATCCTGCGATTTTTATCTCACCGATTTGCACCCTACATCACGGAGGCGATTCGTGATCAGAAGTTGAGGGAGTTCCCGCATTCTCAGATTATTGGTCACCGATGCGCCACTTGTAAAAGATACCAGCTCCACTGAACCTTTGCGAAAAATAGATTATCTGTTCGGCGACTCAGTTAAGGATCCAGATACAGCTTTTATCAAGAGTGAGCGGTGGTTGAACACAGATGACGGAGGTCCTTTGTATATTCCCCGGATACCTCGTCAGCTCTCATTGACCGATCTCAGACGCCATGCTGTGACACGCCGTATGTCTTGGCGTCTGACCGAGGAGCATGATCATATCCATTACGGATTTATTACCCGCAAATGGTTCCGTGTTCCAACAGAATCATATCATCGCCTTCATCCCGATGTGGGTTGGACACACCGCCCGTGATGAGCTTTTGTTCCTGGCTCGACTTTGAAGAATCGCCACGCTAGCAGAGATGCCGCCATCTAGTCATAGATTTTACGGTTGGTTCACTCATCGTAAACATTGGTGGGGTCGCCGACCAACTATGTCCTCAACCGATGGGAGGGAGAACTTCGTGCTTGCGTACCAGATTCGCGATTCGTACACCATGTATGGTCTTCCAATCAGCCAACCATTTCTTCACCTTATTCGAGCTCTATAATCCGATTCAAATACGCTTTTCACCAAACACGCTAATTGGGGCTGGCTTTACATGAGATGTACCAATTTCGTGTTTACCCATGGGGAAGATGTCAGATCGAGTATTTCCTTCCAATCAGAAGTGAGTCGCCCAAGAAACACACACCAATCGCTACAAAACTTTATGGGATCTCACTTGTCATTATCATATAGCTCTGGCCCAATCTGAACCTTGCGCCAAAAGGAAATTGCAAGTGAGTCTGAAGCGATTTGCCAATTACTTGTTCCAGCATTTGGAAGACAAATCTGGCGAGGAAATATGTGAACTGTCACCGCTCACTCCTTCGAAGGTTAATGAATTGATCGAGAGGTCCGAGGCTAACTCTTATACGCCAAATACCGAAGATGGTTTTCCCCAGGACCAAGTTTGCAACCTTTCTGTGGCATGCGGTAAAGCCTATCCAACCGACAACTCTTCTAGCCGGCTATCTTGTAATCCGCTAAAGAAATATTTGGTTCCATATCAACTGATGACGCTTTACCTTTGGAGGTCCTTTACCCAGCAGTCACTTGCCCACAAGAAGGAACTCTCTTCTTCCGTAATGGTGGCCAATATTCACCGTGGATTATGCATATAGTCCGAAGCAACATCGAGAAAGGATGAGCCATCATCACGATTCCTTCCGTCCGGTAGAGCTCCCATATACCTATTTGATGGCTTGGTCGGTTCTTCATCGCCCCGACATGATGTCAAGACCGTTCCACAGATTCGCCTACTCCTTTCTTGTGGTTGGTAGAGGATTGCATGGAAGGGCGCGGCTTTGCAGAGATCAAGAAACGATGCATTCATAAAGGTGGATCTTTTCCGGATGTTTTCCTCGATTCTCCGGGTCAATATGGTGAGTCCTTGGTCGACGAGGAGGTGCCAAGACACGCAGACTTCACTTAACATTGGTTGTTTCAACTGGCTAGTGAACATCAGGCCAGGGTATCTCACTTTCCGGGTAAAGGAAGAATGCTTCATTGAGCCTTATTTTCCCTGTCGTTTTGCTCGCCAGCTCGGTTACAACCAACTTTATGTTGGGAACCCGAACCGACAGCTCCAGACTCGTGGTGGACTTGTAGATGGCCTTCGAGCATGGTTGTGGAGCGTTATGGGATGTACCGGTGCTAGATTCAGTCTCCCGAGCTCAGACCGTCAGCTGGAGTCGACATTCCTTCATTGCAGTTGGCTATTAGTAGCTAATGAGTCGGTTCCTGTGAGGGCTATCTCAGATTTGGCGGCTGAATCATTGTTGCGGGCCGACACTCAGACACTCCAAGATGCCGCTCAAGCTCAGAGGAAGCGTCGCCAATCCCATCCGCCAATTGAGACTGAGGAGGAGTTCCACAATCCTGGCGCTGGGACTTTAGGAGAGGACCAAGCGGAGGCTACAGTTCATGAGAAGGACCTCGGTACTCTCTCCTTTTCCCCTTCGCTTCTCATCCTTTCTATTGTTTCTTATTCAACCGAAGCGTGAAAAATCATGAAGAAGGAGAATTTCGACCTTCTCGAGGGGTTAAATGAAAGAGGTTAGCCCATAAGACTCGCGTGAATCCTCGGTCCTTTGATATAGACTTGACCAGCGATGATCTAGTCAGTGACGGAGGTAATAATTCACCGTGATGAAATCCAAAATTTTAGACTTCTGGGGACTGACATTTCTCCGTTTACATGCAGGGGGTTCTAGGGATTATGATTCTGGCTTTGATTTTCCTCACCACGCATTCATTGCCTGGGCCGCCATGCTGAGCCAAGTTTTACTCAATAAATGTATGGAGCTATGGTGGAGGAGACCAATGTAGGACCCGATTCGCTAATCCATACATGTAACATCGATAATTCCTCTTTAGATGGCTTAATGCGGAATTAAACGATTCGCACTGCACTCTCTAATTGCCTTTTCGCTTTTTTTTTGCTCTTTTAGAGAAATTGCAGGAGACAAATGCACGAACCGAGACTAGGCAAGCCAACCCCACTGTAGGAGGTAAGTAGCTTTACCTATTGTTCGCCTTAATTGCATTCGCCTTCCTAATGCCTTCTTTTCGACTTCTCCATGGAAGATTTCGGAAGCCGGTTTATACGCAACACTTCCATGGATGACTCGGCCACGCTTGGTCACGTGAAGGCGATGCTTTGATGAAGATCTACCCGGCCACAACCCCGAAGAAGGTATGAATTTTCTTCGACATTATAGGACCAGCCATTTGGCTAATACTACTATAATTAAAGGAGCCTGAGAAATTCCCTTTGTGTAGTGGCAAGCACTCCTCTTCCCGCCGCTTTTTCGGAGTCAGCTACTACAGCAACTGTTGATATAGATGAGCATACTGAGGGGTCAGCTGCTGTAGATAGTACTCCAGCAATAGGTACTCCTCTGATAGACTCGCCAGTCCCTGAAACTATGCTGAAGGAAACGGGTAAGAGTCCTCTAACCGAATATGTCTTCGCCAACTTTTTGATTGAAGATTCTAAGGTCCTCTTTTCTTTTGTGTAGAGCCTACATCTCGACTCCATGATCTGGCGAGAGCGCTGATGCTGGATGAAGATCCATCCCATTTTATTATCTGTTTGGAAGTACGCTCGTTCTTTCCCTTGGTGAACACGGTGATCGAAAAGGTTCTTCATGGCGGGCTTTCTCTACCTCAGTTTAGGCCACTGCTTGATCCGCGGACAGCCTTGATATGAGATATGGGCTACCCCGAGTTAGCTCAAGCCATTGCTGATGACCTCGCCCATCTGGAGAGAAAGCTTCAAAGGCTACAAGAACTGCGGGTACCGAGCCTTCAGATGAGTAGCCGTGACCGACGCGCGTTTAGAGGCATGGCGCGATGCTCGTATTTTTACTGGGCTCGAGGTCCAGATGCGAGAGACCGCACGATCAGCTCGGAGTCTGTTGTTGCCGACATATTCTTCCCTAAGCCATATCCGCATCGATGTTGTGGCGAAAAGGAGAGGATAATATCGCCGGGAGAGCTCCATGCAGAGGAAGACAAGATGAGTACTTTGGAGCTGGCTAAGGCCAACAAGGAAGAAGCTCTCGCCGTCGCGTCTAGAGAACTCGAACTGTCGAAGCAGAAACTGGTTGAGCTTGAGGAGGCAGCGACGAAGACACTGAATACCGATGAGGAGTCCTTCAGGGCTGAGTTGGAGGGAGAACTCCACCAGGCTTATAGTGATGAAGTTTCTCAGCTCGAACAACAAATCCTTTGTCATAGACTTGATGTTTAAACAGCTGTAGCTCCTTCTATATTTGCTTCAAATGAATAAGATTTATTCCTTTCATTGTTTATTATGATTCTTTTACTTCGTTAGAAATAATTAACCATAATACTTATAGGATTTTTGGCAAACCCTCAGCCATCAACGGGTTTGATTAGCCTTTACCAACTACCGTTTGAGTTGAGCTAACGCGGCGGATTATCCGATACGCTCCACACGTGACGTTGTGCTAAAAGAATGAAACTCTTCTAGACTTGTTGCTATGATATTGAATACATAGCCTCGTACTCTTTACGGGCAAGAGACCATCTAAGAACGCCAGATACGCTGTAGACTCATCCCTTCTTAGGCTTCGGATAAAATACCCTGAATCGGACTCGTGTCTTCTTCAATCGAAAAGACTAAACCGCAACGCTGTGAGGCGCTGGCTTTATCCCTTCTTAGGCTTCGACGAAATATCCCGTAATCAAACTCGTGTCTTCTTCAATCGGAAAAGACTAAACCGCAACGCTGTGAGGCGCTGGCTTTATTCCTTCTTAGGCTTCGACGAAATATCCCGTAATCAAACTCGTGTCTTCTTCAATCGGAAAAGACTAAACCGGCGACGCGTGTTAGGCGTCGGCTTTAGGGTTATTGGCCAACCCCCAGCCCTCAACGGGTTTGATAAGCCTTTACCAACTGCCATTTGAGTTGGGCTAGCATGTAGATTATCTAAATCCGTTCTACACACAACGTTGTGCTAAAAGAATGAAACTCTCTTAGACTTAATGCTACGATGTTGAATACGTAGGCTTTTTCTTTTTCACGGGAAGACTAACCCGAACGGCTAAGGATTTACCGGCAATGCCTGTTAGGCATAGGCTTATCCCTACTTAGGCTTCGGGATAAAATACCCCAAGAAGAATCTTGGATTAAGGAGTTTTGATTGATAGGATTAAATTGGTGAGAGAGGAGGAACTTAATGTTCTATTTCTCAGAATGAAACCAATAGCAGGGGCCTGCCATAGGAATCAAGAGGGTTCAAACGTCCTTCAGTCGGACGACTTGATCCAAACAATCTCGGCAAGATACCCTCACGGGCGCTACCTAAGATGTAAGTTCCAAGGTTTACCTTCACGCTACCTAAGATGAAAGATGGAACTAAAAGTGGGATCTCCACCGAGAACCGAAGAGACTCGTGACCTTCACCGGACAACATGGTCCGAAAATCCCGGCAAGATACCTTCACCGGCTACCTAAGATGAAAGATGGAACTAAAAGTGGATCTCCACTTCGAGAACCGAAGACTCAGCGACCTTCACGGATAACCAGTTCCGAAAATCCCCAAGATACCTTCACGGCGCTACCTAAGATGTAAGATGGAACTAAAAGTGGGATCTCCACTTCGAGAACCGAAGGACTCAGTGACCTTCACGGACAACTCGGTTCGAAAATCCCCAAGATACCTTCGGCGCTACCTAAGATGAAAGATAGAACTAAAAGTGGGATCTCCACTTCGAGAACCGAAGGACTCAGTGACCTTCACCGGACAACATGGTCCGAAAATCCCTACAAGATACCTTCACGGGCGCTACCTAAGATGAAAGATGGAACTAAAAGTGGGATCTCCACTTCGAGAACCGAAGGACTCAGCGACCTTCACGGACAACTCGGTTCGAAAATCCCTACAAGATACCTTCACGGGCGCTACCTAAGATGAAAGATGGAACTAAAAGTGGATCTCCACTTCGAGAACCGAAGAAACTCGTGACCTTCAGCGACAACCGGTTTAAAAATCCCTACAAGATACCGGCCACCGGCATGGATCGGATAGAACCCTTCCGCTTATCACGAAGGGATCTTACGCTTGGAGAGGAAGAATTTTATATTCTATATCCCAGTAAAAGGAATTTTGAGTGGGCCTCTTGTTCATAGAAGGAATAAAGAGGGGATTTTGGTAATGTATCAGAAAATTTGTAGACCTACCGTCAAGGAATTTGATCGGTGGGGGAAATTATGATGGAGGACAAATCTAGGGTTATCCTCAAGAAAAGTGGGTGAAACATCCCACGAGGAACTTCCCGTCAAAACGGGTTATCCTGAAGATACTAAGGGTAGTATTTCTTCAGAAACTTCCCATTTATCGGCATTAATTGCCGGTCGCTATTTTGGGTAATTAGGCGATACGCACCATTAGAGTAGACCGTTTCTATTACAAACGGACCCTCCCATTTAGGTTCGAATTTACCTTTCTTTTTAGAAGTGAGGATTATTGGTCGTCGAGCAGCGAGGACCAAATCTCCTTCTTTAAAACTCCGTTGTCGTACTTTCTTGTTGAAAGCTCTCGACATCCTAGCTTGGTAGAACTCAATGCATTGTTGAGCTTCCAGGCGCTTTTCATCCAACATCTCGAGCTCTTCGAGACGTTTCTGATGTTGTTCTTCAATCGTCATCTCCGTTGCAAGGGCGATGCGGAGTGACGGAATCTGGATTTCCAATGGGAGAACCGCTTCACACCCGTAGATCAGAGAATACGGGGTCTCTCGGTTAGCGTCGCGTCGGTTGTGCGATATGCCCAGAGTGCTTCTCCGAGTTTATCATCCCAGTCTCGCTTGTTATTCTTCACAAGCTTCGACAGAATTTTGATGATTGTCTTGTTGAACGCCTCAGCTAATCCATTTGCAGCTGGATTATAGGCTGTTGACGAGACGTCTTGTATTTTGAATTTCTCGTAAAACCTGATGAAGGAATTGCTGATGAATTGGGGACCGTTGTCATGCACGATCCGTCTTGGAACACCGTGTCGGTAGATGACATGGTGTTTGATAAATTAATAGCGGTTTTCGCCTTTACTTCTTTTAACGGATTGCTTCACCACTTGGAGAACTAGTCGGTGATCGCTAGAATAAACCGACGCTTTGATCGACGGAGGAAAATGGGACCTACAACATCCATTCCCCATGTCTCGAATGGCCAGGATGTGGCCGAAGGATGCAACTGCTCTGGAGGCTGATGCATATAATTCGCGTGAATTTGACATGCGTGGCATCTCCGAGCATATGCGACTGCGTCATTAATCATTGTTGGCCAAAAGTAACCCATTCTCCTGATTCGATCGTAGAGCTTGGGACGGTAGTGCGCCACATTCACCTTCGTGTGCTTCCCGAAGGACCTCTTCTGCCTCTTTGTTTGAGAGGCATCGGAGTAAAAGACCATCGTACCCCCGGCGATATAACATCCGGGTCTCCGTGTCGTAGAAGAATCTTGGAGCTCTTCGCCGGATTGACTCTCTCTCCTTCACGTCTTCTGGCAGAATACCATGTAAGACGTAATCGATGATAGGAAAGCGCCAATCTCGGGGCTCCAACTTAGTTTGGGTTGCATGCACTTCTTTGGTAACTATCCCTTTGTCTTCTTGTACCTCATCATATATTGGTGCGAAGAGTTGGTGAGTCCCGACCGTAATCAACTCGTGTCTTCAACGAGAAAGATTAAACCTAACGCTGCAGGAGGCGCTGGCTTTATCCCTTCTTAGGCTTCGAATAAAATACCCCAAGAAGAATCTTGGATTAAGGAGTTTTGATTGATAGGATTAAATTGGTGAGAGGAGGAACTTAATGTTCTATTTCTAATGAAACCAATAGCGTGGGCCTACCATAGGAATCAAGAGGGTTCAAACGTCCTCTGACGACTTGATCCAAACAATCTCTACAAGATACCTTCAATGGGCGCTACCTAAGATGTAAGTTCCAAAGCATACCAGTCGGGCGCCACCGAAAAGGGATGGAACGAGAGTGGATCTTCACTCCGAACCGAAGAGACTCGTGACCTTCACCGGACAACCTGGTCTGAAAATCCCTACAAGATACCTTCACCGGGCGCTACCTAAGATGAAAGATGGAACTAAAAGTGGGATCTCCACTTCGAGAACCGAAGACTCAGCGACCTTCACCGGACAACCGTGTCCGAAAATCCCGCGCATACCTTCACGGGCGCTACCTAAGATGTAAGTTCCGGCTTACCTTCGCTTACCCGAAAAGGAATGGAACCGAGATGGGATCTCCACTCGAGAACCGAAGAGACTCGTGACCTTCACGACAACCCGGTTCGAAAATCCCTACAAGATATCTTCACCACGCTACCTAAGATGAAAGATGGAACTAAAGTGGGATCTCCACTTCGAGAACCTAAAAGACTCAGCGACCTTCAAAGCGACAACCCGATTTGAAACCCTACAAGATACCTTCACCGGCGCTACCTAGAGAGGGTGGATAGAACCTTTCGCTTATCACGAAAGGATCTTACGCTGGGAAGGAAGAATTTTATATTCTATCCTACGGAAAGGGATTTTGAGGGCCTCTTGTTCATAGGAGGAATCAAGAGGGATTTTGATAATGTACCGAAATTTATACCCACAAGGAATTTGATCGGTGGGGAAATTATGATGGAGGATAAATCTAGGGTTATCCTCATGGAAAGTGGGTGAAACATTCCACGAGGAACTTCCCGCCAAAACGGGTTATCCCAAGATACTAAGATTCGTGAACTTCCCATTTATCTAAGATTAATTGCCGACGCCATTCGGGTAATTAGGCGATACGCACTATTAGAGTAGACCGCTTCTATTACAAACGGACCCTCCCATTTAGGTTCAATTTACCTTTCTTTTAGAAGTGAGGATTATTGGTCGCCGAAATGAGGACCAAATCTCCTTCTTTAAAACTCCGCTGTCGACTTTCTTGTTGAAAGCTCTCGACATCCTAGCTTGGTAGAACTCAATGCATTGTTGAGCTTCCAGCTTTTCATCCAACATCTCGAAGCTCTTCGAGACGCTTCGATGTTGTTCTTCAATCGCCATCTCCGCTGTAAGGGCTGGCGCGGAGTGACGAATCGATTTCCAATGGGAGAACCGCTTCACACCCGTAGATCGTAGAATACGGGTCTCCAGCCATGCATGCACGGTTGTGCGATATGCCCGTAGTGCTTCTCCGAAGTTTATCATCCCAGCCTCGCTTGTTATTCTTCACAAGCTTCGGCGTAATTTTGATGATTATCTTGTTGAACACCTCGCCTAATCCATTTGGTACCGGATTATAGGTCGCTGACGCAGACGCCTTGTATTTTGAATTTCTCGTAAAACCCGATGAAGGAATTGCCGATGAATTGGGGACCGCTGTCATGCACGATCCGCCTTGGAACACCGTGTCGGTAGATGACATGGTGTTTGATAAATTTAATGACTATCATTTCTTTACTTCTTTTAACGGATTGCTTCACCCACTTGGAGAAGTAGTCGGTGATCGCTAGAATAAACCGACGCCTTTGATCGACGGAGGAAAAATGGGACCTACAACATCCATTCCCCATGTCTCAATGGCCGTGATGTGGCCGAAGGATGCAATCGCCTCGAGGCCGATGCATATAATTCGCGGAATTTGACATGCGGCATCTCCGAAAGCATATACGCATCGCGCCATTAATCATTGTTGGCCAAAAGTAACCCATTCTCCCGATTCGATCGTAGAGCTTGGGACCAGCCGGCAAGACTACATTCACCTTCGTGCTTCCGGCGACCTCTTCACCTCTTTGTTTGAGAGGCATCGGAGTAAAGACCATCGCACTCCTACGATATAACATCCGGGTCTCCGTGTCGTAGAAGAATCTTGAGCTCTTCGCCGATTGACTCTTCTCCTTCACGCCTCGCGTATACCATGTAAGACGAATCGATGATAGAAAGCCAATCTCGGCTCCAACTTAGTTTGGGTTGCATGCACTTTTGGTAACTATCCCTTTGTCTTCTTGTACCTCATCATATATTGGTGCGAAGAGTTGGTGAGTCCCGACCGTAACTAGTTGTTCGTGTCGGTTGTGCCGATATCGCACGCGCTAATGCATCCGCATAAGCCGCTCTAAAGGCGGAATATATTCGATGAAGAATTCTTCAAATGAGTCCGCCATTTCGACGGCTATCCGATGATAGGGGACCGCATCGTGGTTCCTAACTTCAGAGTCACCACGGACCGCTTAACTATCAATTGCGAATCACCAGACGCCGAGATACTCGACCCTAGCTCCTTGGCAAACCGAGTCCAATAAGTAGCGCATTGTATTCGGCCACATTATTAGAGCACGGTTCGATGAGTGAATAAGCACGGGGCATGACATGATTCCCCGGAGAAATCAAGACAACTCCGACTCCAGCGGAGACTTTAGAACATCCGGGGGCACTTGCCACATTAGTGGCCCGAGAAGTCTGGCCAAAATACAATCGCCATATTTGTTGGTGCGATGTAGTGTTGACTTCTTGACTTCATCCGAAGATCATCATATAGCTCGATTGTGGCTGTTCGGGTTGGCGTACCAAGAGATCGCAAATCGCTTGTCCTTTGACCGACTTTTGTTGTTTGAAGTGCAAGTCATATTGGGACAAGAGCAAGGCCCATTTCGCCAAACGCCAACTCATTGAGGCCGGCTGGGTCATAAATATTCGGACCGGATTTACGTTAGAGATAACATAAATTGTCTGTTCGACTAAATAGTGCCGCGATTTTCTCAATCGCTAACACTAATGCAAGGCACCGCTTCACCATTGGGTATCGACTCGCGACCACTAATGTTCGCCGTAATACATCGCCGCTCGCGGACCGCCATCGCCGTCTCCCGCAGTAAAGCGCTTAACGAAAGTGATCCGCTGCCTTGATGTAGATCAAACGGTTTTCCGACAGCGTGCAACAAGAACAGAGGTTTAGCGAGATACGATTTGATCTCTTCAACGCCGACAAAGGCCATCCCCAAATAAACGACACTCTTCTTGTTCAACTTAGAGAACGGTTGACACTTCCCGTGATAGGTTCGATATGAACCGCCGGATGTACGCCAATCGCCTCTTGTAACCCCTCGAAGTTCTCTCGATTTCTGAGGTTGCAACTCTTGAATCGCTTCACTTTGTCGATCGACATGGATGCCCTTATTAGTGACAACAAAGCCGAGGAACTTGCCACCGACATCCCAAGGAAGGATTTGGCAGATTCATCTTTAGTCGATGGGTTCGCATGAGCTCAATACCATTTTAAGATCTTTGATGTGATCTCCTTTGTCACGGCTTTTCACGCACCAAGTCGCCGACGTAGCATTCGACCGCTTTCCAAGATGATCCCGAAAATCTTAGTCATTGCTCGGGTATGTGGCCGACATTTTTGAGGCCGAACGGCATGACCGTAGCAATATATACCGATATGCTCAACGCCGTGTTTGGCATCATCGGATGCATCTTGATCCGATTGTAACCCGAGAAACCATCCATGAATGACATTCTTTCAAATCCACACGTATTGTCGACTATGACATCAGTGATTGGAAGAGGAAAGTCATCTTTCGGGCAAGCAGTGTTCAAATCTCTATAGTCCATAATGCATCCTAATCGAACCATTCTTCTTCATGACCGACTATATTCGCCACCCAATCCGGATGTTGAATTTCCTTGATGAATCCGATTCTATGAGTTTCTTCACTTCGCCAATGATTGCTCGAAGATTTGTGGATCTAAACCGCCTTTGCGGTTGCTTGACAGTTTGACATCCACCTTGATGTTGAGGCGATGTGTCGCCACATTAGGTCGAAGTCCCCGCATGTCCTCGTAGCTCCAGGCGAATACATCAATATACTCCCTGATTAGAGTGATTAACTCTTCCTTCTCTTCCGAGGGAAGAGTATTGCTGATGTTTATGAGCTTAGGATGCTCTTCGTCACCCATATTAACCTGGACTACCTCGTCCTTAGTGGGGGGTTCTCTTTGTTCAAATCTATCCCCAAACTGCTCCCTGAGTTGATGGATCCATGGGTCTTCCCATGTTGGCATATCTTCATCGCTCTCAATAGTAGCAGGATCGACCGTAGCCATATTTGACATCAAAGCCTTGAAAGCTTCTCCGAGGCTGGTGTCTAATCCCAAGTCAAGAATCGATCGAATGTCCGTCTCCCTCATCGGGTGGATTATCATCAATCAGCCACGAGCATTCATCTTCTGAGGAGGATTCGTATCCCAATCCCCTTCTAAAGGCATAATAGTTATCCGGCTTCCCTCTTGGGACATATGCCGCTTTGGGAGGGACTCGAGGACCTCGCCCAAAACATAGACCTTCCCCTTGTGTCAAGTTATACCCCCACTTCTTCATGATACCCAGTGTTTCTGGACTATATCTGAATGTATGGAGGATAGGCCCATTGTCATCTTCATCTTCTTCTAAGAAATGATTCGGTTGAACCGATCTCCTTTTCCATAAACCAAGTCTTTTTCACTACTTGATCTTCGTGGGATGACGAGTGTTGTCCCAAAGGAGTCTCAGAACTGCTTTTGTGTAAAGCAAAATGACCGAATTGGTAGGTGCAACTCTGGATTGTTGTATAAACCTATCATCGCATCACTCAAAGACAAAGGATACTCTAAATCGCCATTTATTGATTTATCGGCAATTTGCCAATTACAATGTTCATCCGACGATTCTTCATCGCCAAGATTGATTACAAGGTACAATGTCATTTAAAACAAAACCACCACTATAACCAAGCCCGCCTTCGTGACGCCTTCTTCACCGCTGTCCGTGCCTTGGGCCGATGATTCGCCGACTCATTGTCGTAGAGGAGAGAATCGCTGAAATAATTGTCCGTCCACTAAATAGTGTCGCATTTTCTCAATCGCTAACACTAATGCAAGGCACCGCTTCTCACTATCGGGTATCGACCCGCGACCACTAATGTTCGCCGTAATACACCGCTCGCTGCGGACCGCCATCGCCGCCCCGCCGTGAGTAAAGCTTTAACGAAAGTGATCCGCTGCCTTGATGTAGATCAAACGGTTTTCCGAAGGCCGCTAACAAGAACAAAGCGTTTAGCGAGATTACTGATCTCTTCAACGCCGATAGGCGCCATCCCAAATAAACGACACTTCTTGTTCAACTTAGAGAATGGTTGACACTTCCCGTGATAGGTTCGATATGAACCGCCGGATGTACGCCAATCGCCTCTTGTAACCCATGAGTTCTCTCGTGATTTCTGAGGTTGCAACTCTTGAATCGCTTCACTTTGTCGATCGACGGATGCCCTTATTAGTGACAACAAAGCCGGTGAACTTGCCACCGACATCCCAAGGAAGGATTTGGCAGATTCATCTTTAGTCGATGGGTTCGCATGAGCTCAATACCATTTTAAGATCTTTGATGTGATCTCCTTTGTCACGCTTTTCTACCACCAGTCGCCGACGAGCATTCGACCGCTTTCAAGATGATCCCGAAAATCTTAGTCATTGCTCGCCGGTGGCGCAGATTTTGAGGCCGAATGGCATGACCGTAGCAATATATACCGGCATGCTCAACTGTGTTTGGCATCATCGGATGCATCTTGATCCTGATTGTAACCCTGAAACCATCCATGAATGACATTCTTCAAATCCACATGTATTGTCGATCATGACATCGCTGATTGGAAGAGGAAAGTCATCTTTCGCAAGCAAGGTTCAAATCTCTATAGCTCCATACTGCATCCTAATCGAACCATTCTTCTTCGTGGATCGACTATATTCGCCACCCAACCGGATGTTGAATTTCCTTGATGAATCCCGATTCTATGAGTTTCTTCACTTCGCCAACGACACTCAAGATTTGTGGACTAAACCGCCTTTGCGGTTGCTTGACAGGTTTGACATCCACCTTGATGTTGAGGCGATGTGTCGCCACATTAGGGTCGAGTCCTGGCATGTCCTCGTAGCTCCAGGCGAATACATCAATATACTCCCTGATTAGAGTGATTAACTCTTCCTTCTCTTCCGAGGGAAGAGTATTGCTGATGTTTATGAGCTTAGGATGCTCTTCGTCACCCATATTAACCTGGACTACCTCGTCCTTAGTGGGGGGTTCTCTTTGTTCAAATCTATCCCCAAACTGCTCCCTGAGTTGATGGATCCATGGGTCTTCCCATGTTGGCATATCTTCATCGCTCTCAATAGTAGCAGGATCGACCGTAGCCATATTTGACATCAAAGCCTTGAAAGCTTCTCCGAGGCTGGTGTCGGAATCCCAAGCCGAAGAATCAGACGAATGTCCGTCTCCCTCATCGGGTGGATTATCATCAATCAGCCACGAGCATTCATCTTCTGAGGAGGATTCGTATCCCAATCCCCTTCTAAAGGCATAATAGTTATCCCTTTCCTCTTGGGACATATGCCGATTGGGAGGGACTCGAGGACCTCGCCCAAAACATAGACCTTCCCTTGTGTCAAGTTATACCCCACTTCTTCATGATACCCTGTTTCGACTATATCCGAATGTGTGGAGGATAGGCCCATTGTCATCTTCATCTTCTTCTAAGAAATGATTCGGTTGAACCGATCTCCTTTTCCATAAACCAAGTCTTTTCACTACTTGATCTTCGTGGGATGACGAGTGTTGTCCCAAAGGAGTCTCTGAATCGCTTTTGTGTAAAGCAAAATGACCGAATTGGTAGGTGCAACTCGATTGTTGTATAAACCTATCATCGCATCACTCAAAGACAAAGGATACTCTAAATCGCCATTTATTGATTCATCGGCAATTTGCCAATTACATGTTCATCCGACGCATTCTTCATCGCCAAGATTGATTACAAGGGTACAATGTCATTTAAAACAAAACCACCACTATAACCAAGCCCGCCTTCGTGACGCCTTCTTCACCGCTGTCCGTGCCTTGGGCCGATGATTCGCCGACTCATTGTCGTAGAGGAGAGAATCGTGAAATAATTCTCCATCCCCTTAAACGTTGTTTGTCCGCACCACCGCCTTGACTCATTATTCGTGGTCTACATATTTGAGACACCGATGAAGAGTAGATGGGACTATAACGCTATCGGATCCAAGGTCCACTCCAACAATAAGTTATAGGAAGTCTCGCACAATCACATAGCAGTGACCTCGACTTTAAGTCCCCATTTGGCACTTTATCCGATTTTACCAAGCGCCGAGACTACCGGTGTTAAATCCAGATCACCGTACTGCTGATGCCACCATCGCGTGAATTCGAGGTGATACATGAGGCTAGGGCATGATGCTCATAATGAACCCGGATCGACTTGGATCCTGCTAACTTCACTAGAGCCAATATACCCGTGAAGTATAGCGCCTATCGTGCTTGAATTCCTTTGTCCGCATATCCTCCTTTGTAAAAGTGATGCAGGGGAAGTGTTTAGCCGCAAGGTTGCATTGTTGGGCCGACTCTTCTGGACTCGGCTTAATCTGGGTGAGGAAGACTTCTGAATCGGCCAGGGCTTCTTGAAGAGCTTCTCTTGTTTCTTTTGACAATCGCAATACCAGAAGAGTGATCCTTGCGTGAATATTAGCCAATTGGGCCATAACGTCGAAGCGATATGGGGAGTTGGAGCTTCCCGGTTTGTCTCTTCTAATCGGGTGATTGAACCGAGACTGCTTCGGGAGCTGAACTTCTTGTGGCTGCTTCGCTGTGGCTTCTTTGGCAGCCACCTGCTGTTGCGCTTTCTCGGCGCGAGTGAGGGGAATTGTTGGTACCCCACTCGACAACATCTTGGCGCTTGGGTCGGGACTTCCGGTACTTGTATTTGTACTCATGTCCGCCTCGGTATGGGCTTCGTGTTCCTTCGCCACTGAATGTCACTACCGCCACATCCGCCTCCGTGACTATGGAAGTAGCATGGCATGCCTTTCCCTTCCGCTTTAACTTTTTCTTCAATGAGGAAGAGGCTACCCATTGCTCATCTTCGCTGTGTCCGGTGGATCCACGTGATTTCGCCATTTGGGGTCAGATAATGATACAAGTCCTTTCTGGCGTTGCTCGTGTGGGTCATCATTCACCGCCTTCACTGCAACTTTGACCACTGGTTTATGCTCAAACCATGTTAAGGGCATTGACCCAAAGCTTATGGACACTGCATTTGCTCCAACCTTCTTTTCTTTGGACGGCTTCATAGTGATGACCCCTACATCAATTAAGGCCCGATTTTATCCTTGAGGTCAAATAGATTTAGTGGGGTGATGAACTGCCCTATGGTACGCGCAGTATTTTGGGTCGTTTGTCCTCATTGCTTCCTCTTGATTCTAAATCGGAGGGAGCTTGATCTTGTTATTTTCCACAAGATATTTGAAGAGACCGGAATTTCGCCGCCCCTCAAGGAATAGGACTTCGAATCTTGGCTCGAGGCCTTCGCTTTCGCCCCGATTGCCACCGTGATTGTGCCTCGCGGCGGTGTTCGGCGCTGCCGCTGCCGCCGCCGCCGGGTTGAGTTGAACGCTTGGTTCGCGAACCGCCGCCTTGGCTCGCTTCTTTCCCTTTGCCACGGGACAAAGTTACGCTGAGCTTCATTGCCGGCCTCTTTCCGCCTTTTTCCTCTTGAGGAACCTTTCGCTTGTTCACCCTGACCTTCAAGTCTTTCCGTGTTGGATGCTGCTCCCATTGCTCGAAAGCACGCCTATCGACAAATTTTGTGGCAGGTCCGAGGATGAATTCCTCTCATATCGGATCCCGCAATTCATTGCCTTGTTCCGAATCGCTTGACAAAGATATCCACAGCCCGCCCTTCGCTGGCAAGTAACGCTCCGATGGATACTTCAAGATCGCCATCAAAGAAATTGAGAGAAACAGGACTCCATATCGCCCCACCGTTGATGCTCCCTCGCTTCGTGACGGCGGTACCAATCGGCAGCCCACGGCGGTGCCAACGAATGACCGAACCATCGTGGGCTCATTGTCGGAATAACTCGAGGTGCGACTTGAAGTAAATCGGTCAAGGCCGGGGAACCCTTCCCACAAACGGTGTGAAGTTTATTAAGTTAAACTTAGACGGCACGGATTGATTCCCACTCCCTCGGTATGGGCAAGGAATACCGTTTTCTTCACCTCTTGAGCGGAAATCAATGAGTTGATTTTGCTCTCGAGGTCTTTGATCTTCTCGCCTCATGAGCAACAACATCTACATTATGCCCAAATGCATGGTTCGTGAGGGTTATCATCCTCTTGTACTTCCTCCCGTCCGAATCGCTGCCATCTTGATCGACGTTGATGCTACCGACTGATTCACCTCGATGTTTTGTCAAGGCTTGGATCTGTTGGTCATGCATTTCTCTCATCGTCGCATGGCTAACTCCATTTCTAACTTGAAGTTTTCCCGCTGCTTATTCAATGCTTCGCCTAGCATTTTAGCCACTTGATCTGCATCGATCATAAGCGCTTCGGGGCCTCCTTCGCTAGATACAAGTAACGGAGGCAATTGCGAGCCAACATCCGACGATCATCCTCCTCGGGTATCCTCTCGAAGTTTGTCGTAATTGGACCGTCGGATAGTCCCGACCGCAAACGAAGTTAACCGCTAGGATGCGCCGGGAATAGTCCGTGACGACCGTTCTTCATGGTCATGTTATTAGTGATCGCCGGTAATTCATCATTTCGAGAGCCGCCTTCTACGGAATCGCCTTGACCTAGGTCTTGGCGCTTCGTGGTGAGTCTGTGGAAGACCGACACCCTTCGAGTTTCTTGACGGCAATTACAGAGAGCACCGTTTTGATGAGCTTAGAGCACAAACATGGCTGACGGTGGGAGAGCTCTTCGAGCCTTCTTCGTGCCCCGATGCGGTAGTATAACTCATCGGCATGAGTCGCAGGAGCAACTCTGTGTGTGTTGTACGATCTCTGTATAACGTCCTCATCGTTAGATGAAGCGTCTTCTTCGAGGGCCAATTATTTCGTCAAAGCTAGAAAGTGACTCGTCTTGACTTCGCCGTTGAGTGTGAAATCTCGGCGAGACTCTGGGACTTGACTTTCATCCGATAGGAGGGCTGCGGAGAATCTTCTTGTCCTTGTTGGAGTGGGTGCGACCTCACGCATGAGGCCCGTGATTCTCTCGAGGACCGACGATCCTTGATAGTTGGTTTGGTGGTGGTGGCGAGTTGGCTTAGCCACCGGTTGAATCTGAACACCTTTGACTTTGAGGTGCCGCCGATTTGGACTTTGGCGCTGAATTTGTAACGCCTGTATTCGCTTAAGTGCCGGACAGAACGGAGTGTGGGAAGTCTTAGGTTTTGGGGCGTACCGGTAGGGTTGGGGCCGCCGTTAGATTTGGCCTCAAACGATGGTATCTTTGGCGGTTTCTTTACCACCTCCTTCTTCAATTCATGAGCTTGCACCAAAGCTTCGTGCACAGCGCAGAGTCGCGGCGCTTCGGATCGTTCTGGCGTGGAAGCGGTTCGTTTGACACGGACCCACTCGTTGGTCGGCGGCTTGGATGGGCGTCGATCACTTGGTGGAGCCTGCGTAAGTCTGGATCTTAGATCCGCCGTGGCGGACCCCATCCATGGATTACCTGCCTTGCGTGTTGCGCCATGCTGTCGTGCCTGCCTGGCGAGCTTCGCTTGGAAGTCGCGGTAGCGTCATCGGCGTTCATCTCGGCCGTTGTAGTCCGGACTTGGAGCCGAAGGGATTTTTCGCTACTGGCGGCGGGTTGGACTTCGCCGTCACGGGCTCTACATGGGAGGCCCATCGGGTTCTCCTGCGGCGGAGACCTTCTTGGAGGCCGGAGGCTGAATCTGGAGGAGGGTGAGGATAGGTACTCCTCGAACTTCTCACAGTGAACTTCGAACTCGACCTCTTCCTCCCTGGGATAAGAATCAGCGGTTGCTACGGCGACCTCCGATCGGTCGGTGGCTCCCATGTGGTCGCCCGGCTTGTTCGCGGGGAAAATTATTTTGTTATTCATTGTCGTTGAACTTGCTACGGCTTCTTGGGCCTACAACAAAATTCAAGAAAAATTGCCTTTTATTTTAAAGTACAATGAAAACAAAAGATTACAACTTTTTCTGTATGAACAAGCGCTCGGATCTCTATTATCTGGGATCCTCACTTTTGTGGGTTCTTAAATGCGTGTAGGGACTTGAATCGTCCAGTGGACCACCGCGCAATTCGATCAGTGGAAACGGGTTACGGAACTTCTGAGGCGTGAAGGGCTCGTTCCACGAAGGAAGCGAGGCGCTAAGGGATCACACTCACGAAGGAGAGGATGCGCCGGGGATCACACTCACGAAGGAGAGGATCGCGGGCGGGTGAGATCTACTAGGAGAAATCCTGGCTATTCGTAGCCAACCCGAATTAAACACCTGCGATTGTAGATCGGCGTTGGTGAACTTCGTGCTCGCGGTGCTCCGGGCGTGCGTCGGCGGCTTGTAGATCTCGCGAGGATTCTTGAAAATCCCAAAATCGGTCGAAATCTCGCCAAAAATCCCCAGGCGAGGAAGACCCCTATTTATAGGATTGGAAGTAAGCCAGACCCAAGTGGCTCCGACCGCTAGCCGAAACCTCGGCCACTTGGCGAGTCGCCGTTTAGCCCTTTTGTTTAGCCGTTTAGCCGTTTTGCTATTTTCTCGGTCTCTCGGGCTTAGGTCACGCCTATTGACTCTTGGTCTTCCCGGACTTAGATTAGATGCGTATTTGGTTCGGGACTAACTCTTGGTTTGTTCGGTTCAACGGTTCAATCGATCGTCTATTCAAGTCGGTTTAAGCCGTGCTTGTGGCTGTAGGTTTGCCGTCGGGTTCGTGTCTCAGCGATTGACGTCCGTATTATCCGGTGGGTTGTCATTAGCCGACTTCCGTCCGCGAGTTGGTTTCGGGGATTTTGTAAGTATTTTTCAGCGCTACGGCTTGTTGGCGGGGAAAATTGTTTTGTTATTCATTGTCGTTGAACTTGCTTACGACTTCTTGGGCCTACAACAAAATTCAAGAAAAATTGCCTTTTATTTTAAAGTACAATGAAAACAAAAGATTACAACTTTTTCTGTATGAACAAGCGCTCGGATCTCTATTATACGGATCCTCACTTTTGTGGGTTCTTCGCTGTCTTGGGGACTTGAATCGTCAGTGGACCACGCGCAATTCGATCAGTGGAAACCGGGTTGGAACTCTGAGGCGTGAAGGGCTCGTTCCACGAAGGAAGCGAGGCGCTAAGGGATCACACTCACGAAGGAGAGGATGGCCGGGGATCACACTCCGCGAAGGAGAGGATCGCGGGCGGGTGAGATCTACTAGGAGAAATCCTGGCTATTACGTAGCCGACCGAATTAAACACCTGCGATTGTAGATCGGCGTTGGTGAACTTCGTGCTCGCGGTGCTTTCGGGCTGTCGTCGGCGGCTTGTAGATCTGCGAGGATTCTTGAAAATCCCAAAATCGGTCGAAATCTCCGCCAAAAATCCCCCGACCGAGGAAGACCCCTATTTATAGGATTGGAAGTAAGCCAGAACCACAAGTGGCTCGGCCTAAAGCCGACCACCTCGGCTACTTGGCGAGTCGCCGTTTAGCCCTTTTGTTTAGCCGTTTAGCCGTTTTGCTATTTTCTCGGTCTCGGGCTTAGGTCACGCCTATTGACTCTTGGTCTTCCCGGACTTAGATTAGATGCGTATTTGGTTCGGGACTAACTCTTGGTTTGTTCGGTTCAACGGTTTAATCGATCGTCTATTCAAGTCGGTTTAAGCCGTGCTTGTGGCTGTAGGTTTGCCGTCGGGTTCGTGTCTCAGCGATTCGACGTCCGTATTATCCGGTGGGTTGTCATTCGCCGACTTCGATCCGCGAGTTGGTTTCGGGGATTTTGTAAGTATTTTTCAGCGCTACGGCTTGTTGGCGGGGAAAATTGTTTTGTTATTCATTGTCGTTGAACTTGCTTACGACTTCTTGGGCCTACAACAAAATTCAAGAAAAATTGCCTTTTATTTTAAAGTACAATGAAAACAAAAGATTACAACTTTTTCTGTATGAACAAGCTTCGGATCTCTATTATACGGATCCTCACTTTTGTGGGTTCTTCGCTGTCTTGGGGACTTGAATCGTCAGTGGACCACGCGCAATTCGATCGGTGGAAACCGGGTTACGGAACTTCTGAGGCGTGAAGGGCTCGTTTCACAAAGGAAGCGAGGCGCTAAGGGATCACACTCACGAAGGAGAGGATGCGCCGGGGATCACACTCACGAAGGAGAGGATCGCCGGGCGGGTGAATCTACTAGGAGAAATCCTGGCGCTATTACGTAGCCGACCGAATTAAGCTTACCTCGCGATTGTAGATCGGCGTTGGTGAACTTCGTGCTCGCGGTGCTTTCGGGCTGTCGCGTCGGCGGCTCGTAGATCTCGAGGATTCTTGAAAAATCCCAAAATCCGTCGAAATCTCCGCCAAAAAATCCCCAGTGAGGAAGACCCCCTATTTATAGGATTGGGGGTAGGCGAACCACAAGTGGCTCGGCCACTTGGCGAGTCGCCGTTTAGCCCTTTTGTTTAGCCGTTTTGCCATTTTCTCGGTCTCGGGCTTAGGTCCTGCCTATTCGACTCTTGATCTTCCCGGACTTAGATTCGATGCGTATTTGGTTCGGGACTAACTCTTGGTTTGTTCGGTTCAACGGTTCAATCGATCGTCTATTCAAGTCGGTTTAAGCCGTGCTTGTGGCTGTAGGTTTTGCCGTCGGGTTCGTGTCTCAGCGATTGGCGTCCGTATTATCGGTGGGTTGTCATTCGCCGACTTCCGTCCGCGAGTTGGTTTGGGGATTTTGTAAGTATTTTTCAGCGCCTACGGCTTGTTGGCGGGGAAAATTGTTTTGTTATTCATTGTCGTTGAACTTGCTTACGGCTTCTTGGGCCTACAACAAAATTCAAGAAAAATTGCCTTTTATTTTAAAGTACAATGAAAACAAAAGATTACAACTTTTCTGTATGAACAAGCGCTTCGGATCTCTATTATCACGGGATCCTCGCTTTTGTGGGTTCTTCGCTGTCTTAGGGGACTTGAATCGTCAGTGGACCACCGCGCAATTCGATCCGTGGAAACCCGGTTCGAACTACAGACGTGAAGGGGCTCGTTTCCGCGAAGGAAGCGAGGCGCCTAAGGGGATCACACTCACGAAGGAGAGGATCGCCGGGGATCACACTCACGAAGGAGAGGATCGCCGAGCGGTGAGATCTACTAGGAGAAATCACGGCTATTACGTAGCCGACCGAATTAAACACCTGCGATTGTAGATCGGCGTTGGTGAACTTCGTGCTCGCCGGTGCTTTCGGGCTGTCGTCGGCGGCTCGTAGATCTCGCGAGGATTCTTCGAAAATCCCAAAATCGGTCGAAATCTCCGCCAAAAAATCCCCAGGCGAGGAAGACCCCCTATTTATAGGATTGGGGGTAGGCGAACCACAAGTGGCTCGGCCACTTGGCGAGTCGCCGTTTAGCCCTTTTGTTTAGCCGTTTAGCCGTTTTGCCATTTTCTCGGTCTCGGGCTTAGGTCCTGCCTATTCGACTCTTGGTCTTCCGGACTTAGATTCCGCTCAGATTTGGTTCCGGACTAACTCTTGGTTTGTTCGGTTCAGCGGTTCAATCGATCGTCTATTCAAGTCCGGTTTAAACCGTGCTTGTGACGCTGTAGGTTTGCCGTCGGGTTCGTGTCTCAACGATTCGACGTCCGTATTATCCGGTGGGTTGTCATTCGCCGACTTCCCGTCACGAGTTGGTTTCGGGGATTTTGTAAGTATTTTTCAACGCCTACAGCTTGTTCGCGGGGAAAATTGTTTTGTTATTCATTGTCGTTGAACTTGCTTACAGCTTCTTGGGCCTACAACAAAATTCAAGAAAAATTGCCTTTTATTTTAAGGCGTACAATGAAAACAAAAGATTACAACTTTTTCCTGTATGAACAAACGCTCGGATCTCTATTATACGGGATCCTCACTTTTGTGGGTTCTTCGCCTGTGCCGGGGACTTGAATCGTCCGTGGACCACCGCGCAATTCCGATCCAGGTGGAAACCCGGGTTCTGGAACTACAGACGTGAAGGGGCTCGTTTCACGAAGGAAACGAGACGCCTAAGGGGATCACACTCACGAAGGAGAGGATCGCCTTCGGGGATCACACTCACGAAGGAGAGGATCGCCGGAGCGGGTGAGATCTACTAGGAGAAATCACAGCGCTATTCTGTAGCCGACCCGAATTCGCTTACCTCGCGATTGTAGATCGACATTGGTGAATTCGTGCTCGCGGTGCTTTCGGGCTGTCGTCGGCGGCTCGTAGATCTCGCGAGGATTCTTCGAAAATCCCAAAATCCAAATAAATCTCCGCCAAAAATCCCCAGGCGAGGAAGACCCCCTATTTATAGGATTGGGGGTAGGCGAACCACAAGTGGCTCGGCCACTTGGCGAGTCGCCGTTTAAGCCCTTTTGTTTAGCCGTTTTGCCATTTTCTCGGTCTCGGGCTTAGGTCCGCCTATTCGACTCTTGATCTTCCGGACTTAGATTCCGTCGTATTTGGTTCGGACTAACTCTTGGTTTGTTCGGTTCAACGGTTCAATCGATCGTCTATTCAAGTCCGGTTTAAACCGTGCTTGTGGCGTAGGTTTGCCGTCGGGTTAGTGTCTCAGCGATTCGGCGTCCATTATCCGGTGGGTTGTCATTCGCCGACTTCCGTCCGCGAGTTGGTTTGGGGATTTTGTAAGTATTTTTCAGCGCTACGGCTTGTTGGCGGGGAAAATTGTTTTGTTATTCATTGTCGTTGAACTTGCTACGACTTCTTGGGCCTACAACAAAATTCAAGAAAAATTGCCTTTTATTTTAAAGTACAATGAAAACAAAGATTACAACTTTTCTGTATGAACAAGCGCTTCGGATCTCTATTATCGGGATCCTGCGCTTTTGTGGGTTCTTCGCTGTCTTGGGGACTTGAATCGTCCGTGGACCACCGCGCAATTCGATCGGTGAAAACGGGTTACGGAACTTCTGAGGCGTGAAGGGGCTCGTTCCGCGAAGGAAGCGAGGCGCTAGGGATCACACTCACGAAGGAGAGGATGCGCCGGGGATCACACTCCGCGAAGGAGAGGATCGCCGGGCGGGTGAGATCTACTAGGAGAAATCCTGGCTATTACGTAGCCGACCGAATTAAACACCTGCGATTGTAGATCGGCGTTGGTGAACTTCGTGCTCGCGGTGCTTTCGGGCTGTCGCGTCGGCGGCTCGTAGATCTCGCGAGGATTCTTGAGAAAATCCCAAAATCGGTCGAAATCCCGCCGAGAAAAATCCCCGGCGAAGAAGACCCCCTATTTATAGGATTGGGGGTAGGCGAACCACAAGTGGCTCGGCCACTTAGCGAGTCGCCGTTTAGCCCTTTTGTTTAGCCGTTTAGCCGTTTTGCCATTTTCTCGGTCTCGGGCTTAGGTCCTGCCTATTCGACTCTTGGTCTTCCGGACTTAGATTCCGTCGTATTTGGTTCGGGACTAACTCTTGGTTTGTTCGGTTCAGCGGTTCAATCGATCGTCTATTCAAGTCGGTTTAAGCCGTGCTTGTGGCTGTAGGTTTTGCCGTCGGGTTCGTGTCTCAGCGATTCGGCGTCCGTATTATCCGGTGGGTTGTCATTAGCGACTTCGATCCGCGAGTTGGTTTGGGGATTTTGTAAGTATTTTTCAGCGCCTACGGCTTGTTGGCGGGGAAAATTGTTTTGTTATTCATTGTCGTTGAACTTGCTACGACTTCTTGGGCCTACAACAAAATTCAAGAAAAATTGCCTTTTATTTTAAAGTACAATGAAAACAAAAGATTACAACTTTTTCCTCAGATGAACAAACGCCGGATCTCTATTATCACGGGATCCTCACTTTTGTGGGTTCTTCACCGTGTCGGGGACTTGAATCGTCAGTGGACCACGCGCAATTCGATCGGTGAAAACCGGGTTACGGAACTTCTGAGGCGTGAAGGGGCTCGTTTCACGAAGGAAGCGAGGCGCTAAGGGGATCACACTCACGAAGGAGAGGATGCGCCGGGGATCACACTCACGAAGGAGAGGATCGCCGGGCGGGTGAGATCTACTAGGAGAAATCCTGGCGCTTACATGGCCGACCGAATTAAACACCTGCGATTGTAGATCGGCGTTGGTGAACTTCGTGCTTTCGCCGGTATTGGGCTGTCGTCGGCGGCTTGTAGATCTGAGGATTCTTGAGAAAATCCCAAAATCGGTCGAAATCTCGCCAAAAATCCCCGGCGAGGAAGACCCCCTATTTATAGGATTGGGGGTAGGTAGAACCACAAGTGGCTCGGCCACTTAGCGAGTCGCCGTTTAGCCCTTTTGTTTAGCCGTTTTGCTATTTTCTCGGTCTCTCGGGCTTAGGTCCTGCCTATTCGACTCTTGGTCTTCCCGGACTTAGATTAGATGCGTATTTGGTTCGGGACTAACTCTTGGTTTGTTCGGTTCAGCGGTTCAAATCGATCGTCTATTCAAGTCGGTTTAAGCCGTGCTTGTGGCTGTAGGTTTTGCCGTCGGGTTCGTGTCTCAACGATTCGACGTCCGTATTATCCGGTGGGTTGTCATTCGCCGACTTCCGCCACGAAGTTGGTTTCGGGGATTTTGTAAGTATTTTTCAACGCCTACACAGTGCTCGCACTTCCAGATTTTCAAAAGGTGTTTGAGGTTGATTGTGATGCATCCATCGTGGGAATTAGTGGTGTTCTATCCTAAGACGCGCGTCCAGTTGCTTTCTATAATGAGGGCTTCGGTGAAGCTCGGCGAAGTGGACCACATATGAGCTCGAGTTGTATGCCATAGTCCAGTCTTTGAAGCATTGGGAGCACTATTTGATCTTGCGAGAGTTTCTGCTTAACACTGACCATCAGGCCTTGAAGTCAATCAATAGTCAAACTACCATCAATCATTTGCATGCTCGTTAGATCGCATTTCTGCACCGTTTCACCTTTGTTTTGAAGCACAAGTCAAGACTCTGAGAATAAGGTTCTGAGATGCACTTTCGGTCGGAGCTGCTTTGTTGGTGACTTTGTAGGCGAAGTGGCTGGATTTGAATACCTAAAGGAGCTCTATGCATAAGGCGAAGACTTCAAGGAGACTTGGAATAGCGCCTCTGAGAATCAGTCCACGAGAGGTTTTCATAATCGGGATGGCTATTTATTTCATGGAGCTCGGTATTGCATACCCTAGAGTTCACTAAGAGAGCGGATATCTGAGACCTTCATGTTGGCGGGTTAGGAGGACATCACGGGGCATGATAAGGCGATTGCTTCCATTGAAGAGATAATGCGGCCTTAGCTAAAAAGGGGCGAGAAAAATATGTCTTGGCGTTGTCGGTTTGTCAAGTTGCCAGGGCAGTCCCAAAATATGGGATTGTATACACCCTTACATTCCAAATATGCGACATGATATTTCGATAGATTTTGTGTTGGGACTCCTAGAACCCAGCGAGGTATGGATTCTGTTTTGTTGTGGTTGTGAGTTCTCAAAGAAATCTCATCAAAAAATCCCCAGTGAAGAAGACCCCCTATTTATAGGATTGGGGGTAAGTGAGACACAAGTGGCTCGGCCACTTAGCGAAGATGTTTAAGCCCTTTATTTTTGTTTTGCCATTTTTCTCGGTCTCTCGGGCTTAGGTCCTGCCTATTCTGACTCTTGGTCTTCCCCGGACTTAGATTCCGTCTGTATTTGGTTCCGGGACTAACTCTTGATTTGTTCGGTTCAGCGGTTCAAATCGATCGTCTATTCAAGTCCGGTTTAAACTGCGGCTTGTGACGTCAGAGGTTTGTCGTCGGGTTCGTGGTCTCAACGATTCGACGTCCGTATTATCCGGTGGGTTGTCATTCGCCGACTTCCCGTCACGAGTTGGTTTCAGGGATTTTGTAAGTATTTTTCAACGCCTACAGCTTGTTCGCGGGGAAAATTGTTTTGTTATTCATTGTCGTTGAACTTGCTTACAGCTTCTTGGGCCTACAACAAAATTCAAGAAAAATTGCCTTTTATTTTAAGGCGTACAATGAAAACAAAAGATTACAACTTTTTCCTCAGATGAACAAACGCCGGATCTCTATTATACGGATCCTCACTTTTGTGGGTTCTTCGCTCGTCGGGACTTGAATCGCCCGTGGACCACCGCAATTCGATCCGTGGAAACCCGGTTCGAACTACAGACGGAAGGGCTCGCTTCACAAAGGAAACGAGACGCCTAAGGGGATCACACTCACGAAGGAGAGGATCGCCTTCGGGGATCACACTCACGAAGGAGAGGATCGCCGGAGCGGGTGAGATCTACTAGGAGAAATCCAGCTTCATACATGGCCGACCGAATTAAACACCTGCGATTGTAGATCGGCGTTGGTGAACTTCGTGCTGGCGGTGTTGAGGCGTGCGTCGGCGGCTCGTAGATCTCGCGAGGATTCTTCAAAATCCCAAAATCCAAATAAATCTCCGCCAAAAAATCCCCCGGCGAAGAAGACCCCCTATTTATAGGATTGGGGTAGGCCGAACCCTGAGGCGTGGCCCGACCATGGCAGAGCCACCTCGGCCAGTTAGTAGAGGCTTCGGCCATGTTAGCCGCCTCGTGGTTGCGTCGGCCACTGGCCAAAGTCGCCGTTTAGCCCTTTTGTTTTAGCCGTTTAGCCGTTTTGCCATTTTTCTCGGTCTCTCGGGCTTAGGTCCTGCCTATTCTGACTCTTGGTCTTCCCCGGACTTAGATTCCGTCTGTATTTGGTTCCGGGACTAACTCTTGATTTGTTCGGTTCAGCGGTTCAAATCGATCGTCTATTCAAGTCCGGTTTAAACTGCGGCTTGTGACGTCAGAGGTTTGTCGTCGGGTTCGTGTCTCAACGATTCGACGTCCGTATTATCCGGTGGGTTGTCATTCGCCGACTTCCCGTCACGAGTTGGTTTCGGGGATTTTGTAAGTATTTTTCAACGCCTACACAGTGCTCGCACTTCCAGATTTTCAAAAGGTGTTTGAGGTTGATTGTGATGCATCCATCGTGGGAATTAGTGGTGTTCTATCCTAAGACGCGCGTCCAGTTGCTTTCTATAATGAGAGACTCAGTGAAGCTCGACAGAAGTGGACCACATATGAGCTCGAGTTGTATGCCATAGTCCAGTCTTTGAAGCATTGGGAGCACTATTTGATCTTGCGAGAGTTTCTGCTTAACACTGACCATCAGGCCTTGAAGTCAATCAATAGTCAAACTACCATCAATCATTTGCATGCTCGTTAGATCGCATTTCTGCACCGTTTCACCTTTGTTTTGAAGCACAAGTCTGGGCTACAGAATAAGGTTGCAGATGCACTCAGTCGGAGAGCTGCTTTGTTGGTGACTTTGTAGGCAGAAGTGACTGGATTTGAATACCTAAAGGAGCTCTATGCATAAGACGAAGACTTCAAGGAGACTTGGAATAACTGCCTACAGAATCAGTCCACCAGAGGTTTTCATAATCAGGATGGCTATTTATTTCATGGAGCTCAGCTGTGCATACCCTAGAGTTCACTAAGAGAGCAGATAATACGAGACCTTCATGTTGGCGGGTTAGGAGGACATCTGGGGCATGATAAGACGATTGCTTCCATTGAAGAGAGATATTACTGGCCTTAGCTAAAAAAGGGGACAGAAAAATATGTGCGGCGTTGTCCAGTTTGTCAAGTTGCCAAGGGACAGTCCCAAAATATGGGATTGTATACACCCTTACCTGTTCCAAATATGCCTGACATGATATTTCGATAGATTTTGTGTTGGGACTCCCTAGAACCCAACGAGGTATGGATTCTGTTTTTGTTGTGGTTGACAGGTTCTCAAAGATATCACATTTTATTCCATGTAAGAAGACAGCAGATGCTAGCAACATTGCCAATCTTTTCTTCCGGGAGATAGTATGCCTTCATGGGGTGCCAAAGTCCATCACTTTTGATCGTGATTCCAAGTTCTTATCCCACTTTTGGAAGACATTGTGGAAACGATTCAATACTTCACTCAAATTCAGTACTGCTTACCACCCTCAAACGGACGACCAAACTGAAGTGGTAAATCGCACTCTCGGTAATCTTCTCAGATCCATCTCTGGTGATCATCCAAAGTAGAGGGATCTTGCTTTGGCACATGCTGAATTTGTTTATAACTGTATGGAGAGTCGAACTACAGGCAGGGCTCCCTTTGTGATTGTATATGGAAGGCTTCCGAACCATTATCTTGATCTAGTTTCACTGTCTAAGCTTCCAGGACAGAGTATTGCTGTAGATCATATGGTTGAAAAATACGTGCTATCCATCAGGAAGTGAAAGAGAAGATAGAGAAGTCTAATGCTAAATATAAGGCAGATGTTGATCAACACAGGCAACAGAAGGTGTTTGAGGAGGGAGACATGGTGATGGTGTTTCTGCGAAAAAAGCATTTTTTAGTGGGCACCTATAACAAGCTGAAGAATAAAAAGTATGGTCCATGCAAAATACTGAAGAAGATTAGCGACAATGCTTATGTTGTTGACCTTCCTACAGATTTGGCTATTTCTCCTAGTTTCAATATTACAGATTTGTTTGAGTATTACCCGCCAGAGGGAACAACTCTTCATGAGAATATAAGCTCGGGGTCGAGCTCTTTTCAAGCAGGGGAGACTGATGTAGAACGCACTGCGGGCATATTTATGGAAAAACGGGACCGTCACAAGCCCAAATGCAGACCCGACCGAGGAAAATAGCTTGCAGTGAAGAACGGGTCATATCTCTCAAACCGTAAGTCGGAAAATAGCACTGCCGTCCGTTTTGCCAAATTCCCTCCGGATTGAGAGTTATCAAAGTTTTTGTCAGTTTTTTACTATTTTAGGTAATATTTTAGGAGTCTATTTTGATTAGGAAGCAAATCCGGTTTGTTTCTAAATTTGACCGATTTACTTCGCTAATCATAGGGAGTCTTTTAAGGAGAGTTTTCTTATTTCTATTTTTGGCAAAGTTCGGGTCATAATAGGAGTCTTGTTTATTTTCTATTTAAACAGAGTCTTGTAAGCCCTAGAGGCATATCTTTTTATCAATAAATTTCTCTTATTATATTTTCTTCGTGGATTCGAAGCTCTTCGTAGATTCGGAGATCGTTCTTTGTGGATTCAGAGAGAAACCCTTGATGGATTCCTAGGTTTATCACTTCCGCGCTGCGTTATAACGTTCTCAAATGCTTGCAAGCAAACAAATGATTTTACAATTTAATTCTATTCTGACAATTTTTCAGTGCTGAGGCCCACAAATCTTAAGTATTATGTAGAGGTCTCTAGAACCAAACAACCCCTAAAAACACATTGAAAGTTTGGGATGTGATAGAATCGGGTAAAATTAGCAATAAGGGACAAATTTGTAAGTAAGGTTTTGGGGGTATATATGCAGTGGCGGATCCGGGATTTTTGAAAAGTGGTGTCACCATATAGCTAATAAATAAAAGTTTTACAACTTTTTACGAGTCTCAAATTTTGTGAAAGGTCCATATTGCATTATTATTAATACAATCAAATACATCTTTCTCAATATATTATCAGTAATTAATTATTGAGTTAATCATCATTTTTCACAACTTGCTCTCAGAATAGCTCTTTCCACAATACCCGTAGCCACGTGATACCACTTTCCTAAATTCGATTGCAATCCCTCTCCTCTACTTATATTCAACACTTCATTCCAGTTCTCATATTCGTTCTTGTCAACTGTTCCTTTAGTTTAATGAATTGCTGAATTTAAATCGGAGAGCCAGTTTAAAGATCTAATATTTCTATTTAAATTTTAATAGATTCTAGATCCGGCTTATTCGAGCTTATATTGTAGTAGAATGTTATTTATTTTCTACTAAATACATCATTGTATTTTTATTATCATTGTTTTTCATCTATGTTTCAATTGTTAAAGTCGTTGAATTTTTCTAGTTGATTCCTGCTAACAATTGGCTATTCTTTTAAAGTGAGCTTTGTTGTTGTCCCGAGGGAACTGGTGTCACGTGACACCAGTTTCCTTAGGGTAGATCCGCCCTTGTATATATGTAAAAAATCCTTTTTACTTTCCTATTGGTGCCTTAAATTTACAATATTTTGAATTAGTTTCTCAAATCATTGAAATTATTAATAGGTCCCTCAAATCACATGTGTTTTTTAAATAAGTCCTCTCTGTTTAATTTGCTGTCAAATGGTCTTGACTCTAGTTGAGCCAAGAGTTTACCTCACATGGTCAATTACAAAAGTACCCCTCTAAAACTCTCTCCCTAAAAATAGAAAAACTTTCCTCTCTTCTTGTTCAACCGAAAGGGGAAACTCAGTTTTCCTCAAATCTGGAAAATTTTCTCCCAAATACTTTTTTCCATTTCAAGACAACATTTCTAAATGTCCCCATGAAGATATTCTTAGATATTTTCCCCTTTTTACCTAAATCCCCTCAATCTCTTATTCTGTCTCTAATTCTCCATGTTCCTATTCTAAAAATGAGATGATTGTTCACACGGTGGACCTCACCAAGAGAAAGGATTCGGTGGCGGTGGAGGGTAGCGTTAAAGCCATGAGGAGAACGAGGAGGTAGAGTATTTTGAGAAGCTGACGTTGAAGCTGAAGAACGCTGCTCAAGACTATATATCAGGTCCTTAAAGTTGGGGAATGATACAACAATTGCTTTCATGTTGAATAAAATTTGATTTTCAAGGTCACCAATTAAATTATCTTGGAGATTTTCAAGGTCTTGGAGAGGAGCCATTAGTTATAAATAGCTTAGGGGACAGTGCACGGGTACCAATTGGAGAATAAAGTAGTTCAAAGTTGAGTTTGTTTCAGATCCTCTTTTATATAGTAAAGAGAAATTGATAAACTATCACAGATATGTAGTAAAATCTTGGTAATACAGCGTCTTGAGTGTTAAATCCCTAATAAAAATATTATATATCTCTATCCTATTAGAAAATGACATGTGTACAACTAATTCCATCATCAGAAGAATTCTTATCAAATTAAAACTATTCATGTTCATAATTAGAAAATTTTACCCATAAAAATTAGAAAACTCTAATAATCAAATCTTTGTTAATTCTAATCAAGTGATAACAATTTATAATTAAAACATTGATTTAGTTACAAAAGGAGTAATAGATGAGTCAAATAGTTTGAAAATCAAATCGTTCTTAAAAATGCATACTCTTTTCTTTTGCATAGTTAAGCGATGTTATTTTTAGTTGAGATATGGGACATATTGATTTTCGATAATCTCTCTCTCTCTCTCTCTCTCTCTCTCTCTCTCTCTCTCTCATATTTTTAACAAAAAACTTTCCCCTTCGTTTATCTATGAATTCAATATTATGTGGTCTATATTGGAAGTGATTGGAAATTTTTCTCGGTGCTATTTGATGCTTCTAATTTTGCCTAGGTTTTCTTTGTTGATCGTTAGGGATTAGGGAAAAGGCATGTTTTCTTTTTCGCTGTTACGTTGTGTTTGATTTGATTCTTGATCACTGTTGGCGATGATCATTGGAAATTATAGATTTTTTTGATATTATTATTTGAAGGCTTTTTGGTGATGAAAGTGCAAAAACGATCATCTTATGCTTTGTCTTATGTTTTTTGTGTTATTTTCCAAATTGGAAAATTTATTCTGTTATTTTGAGGGCTTTAAGTATTGGAAGTAATTGGAAATTGGTACTTTGTGCTATTGGTCTTTCTAATTACTAATTGTCTAGGATTTTCCATGATTCCAAATGGTTGCGCCGTGTTAGGTTTCGACCTAAATAAGCCTAACAGACCCAAATTTGAGATGTGGGCATCAGTTTAGTAACTAAATGTTAGTGTAATAGTTGGGGGAGGGAGTAGTTAGAGAAATTATTAGTAGTGAGTTTATATAAGTAGAGAGATGGAGGGTTGTATTTCCTTATGCATGAATGATGTAGCGGAAGCGTAATCAAAAGAGATAACAATTCATATCTTTGCGGATTTAGCACTAAACCCCCAAAAAATTTGAAACTCACAGAAAACCCCCAAAATGTTTAATTTTGTTTGCACTTAACCTCCAGAAATGGGGTTATCTTATATTTTTCTTATTGACATTAACCCTCAAGACCATTATATACCCCTCAAATAATTTGTATTTGCAAGTTAACCCATAAAATAATAAATAACTATTAAAAATATAAAAATTACAAATAGCTTCCTAAAAATCTAAAATCACAAACAATAATGTAGAAAAATTTGAAGGATACAAACAATTTCCTTTGAATTACTAAAATTATAGAAAACTCCCGAACAAATTAGGATATCACAAACAAACCCTTACAAATTTAAAATTATATATAGCCCTAGAAAATCTGAAATTAAAAATAAAACCCTAAATATGTAAATATTGCAAAAGACCCTAAAAATTCTAAAATTATACATGACCATAAAAAATTATAAATTACACGAATTCCTAGAAAAAATAAAAACTACAAACACCCTGGAAAACTCTAAAAATTACAAAAGGCTAGAAAAATTGAAAATTTGAAACAAACACACGAAAAATATGATAATTATAAAACCCATAAAAATAACAAATGACAAATAACATAATGAAAAATCTGAAATTGTAAATAGCAGCCTAAAAAAATAAATAATTTGCAAATAGACCATTTAAATTAAAAAATACAAAGAACCCAAAAACCTAAAATTTTAAAAGTTACAAGCAACCTCCAAAATCTAAATTTACAAACACACCCCTTTAAAATTTAAAATTATAAACAACCACTTAAAAATCTAAATATTACAAACAAATCTCTCAAAAATTTTAAAAATTATAAACATCTATTATTAGGAGTTTCCTGCCGAAGTTATTGGGGATTAAGTGACAAAGCATAAACATATTGAAATTTCCTGCAAAATGTATTGGGGGGTATTTTGGTCATTTAACTGTGTATATACTAATGATGTTAATTTTGAGAGTTTTTTCCAAAAGATATTAGGGCTTATTCAGAGTTTCAAAGATATTGGAGATTTAGTTACAAATACCAAAACTAATTTACGATTTACTCAAATTTTTCCATATTTTAGTTTTGAATTTTTTCTATACATAACCCCAAATTGTATGCATTTTTAAATTTACCTATAAGTCATGATAACTGTAAATTTTTCTCCAAATTATTTTAATTCCTCAAATTTATTCCTCACTTAACTCTAGTCAAAAAAAAAAATTCCACCCGTGCGAGCACGGGCTTAACACTTGTTGGGTTTAAACCAATTTAACCTAGGTTTGTGTTTCAATTAACTAGAAGACAGGGGTATGGTAGGAAAACTCTGCCAAAAAGTTGGTTTGGAACGAATATTCCCCTCTCATTACTCTTAGGGGCTGTTTGGTTGTTGTGTGTAAACTTAAGTATTTATGACACCATATGGAAAGTGGTTGTCCACCTCATCACTTTACATTTTAGCTTTTACATTGTTTGTTTTGAATTCCATTGAGAATCATCAAATGATAAAATTACATTGTTTGGTTTGCATAAGAGATTGTAGGAAAGTGGTTATTGTATGGACCCAACTCCAAGAATCATTTTACCATAGATAAGTTCACCCCATCAAAATTTAGTTGGGTTATTTGCACTTTCATACCCTAAATTTTACATTCTTTTTAACTTTGATACCTATAAGTTTTTATTTGAGACTTTGATACTTTAAAGATTATGCTTTTTTTACTTTGATACTCCAAAGCTTTTTTCCGACATTTTGATATCCTAAAGTCTACACATTTTTTAACTTTGGTACCTAAAAGTTTACACAGTTTTTAACTTTAATGCCCAAAATTTTACACACTTTTTACTTCAATACCCCAAATTTTGGGCATTAAAGTGTCAAAAACAATATGCAAGGGTATTCACTAACGTGTAAACTTTGGGGTATCTAAGTGTCGGGGAAAACTTTAGAGTATCAAACTTTAAAAAGATATGAACTTTGGGTACCAAAGTGCAAATAACCCAAAGAAAAATTTCAACAACTCATACCCAATTGATAAACATAAAAAACAACAGCACACTACAAAAAGTGGAGTTCCCAAAAGCCATAGTAAGCCTGACCAAGAGAATTGTAGAAGGCAGAACTCCACTCTAGCAATCCAACATTTACAATTTCTATCTCAATTTTATCAAGCTTCACCAATTACCCAAATGATGCTTAATACAACCAGCAAGCTTCTCCATCTCTTTATGACTACCACCACCATGGTCATCCTCATCTCTATCTCTCTCCCAATTCAAAACTTAGACTAATCTCCTTCCATTGAATCGAAACAAGGAAAGCAACCCATCTCACCAAATGATCTAAGCTCAAGGAATTGTTAACAAAATTTTGACCATCCAATTTCAACTAAAAACTTAGAAGAGGAATCAAGCTAAAACCTAAAAAGAAGCAAGTGAGAGAGGAAGAGATTAGGGGTACGGTTTGGGGACACAAGGGTTTGATTCTCGAGAATAAAGAGTGAGAGCGGAAGAAGAGATTAGGGTTCGAACCCCTTTCTTCTTGTTTGCTGGTCCAACTCCAAAAACACCAACGAAGAAGAAGAAGGAGAAGAAAAGAAGGAGATGGAAGAGGAATTGCAGGAGGTAATGCCAACACAGAGTTGTTGGGGAAATTAAAATTTTTTATTACTTATTTCTGACAAAAGCAGCTTTCCAGCCAAATCCATTCATTTTAGGGGCTGTTTGGTTACTTTCCTCCACTTTCCAAACCCCATTTTCCTTCACTTTTTGGTCTTTCCGTCACTTTCTTGGGAGAGTGTTTTTTGTGTTTGTTTCGTAAAGAAAATGGGAAAAAGTGGGTTTTTCATCACTTTCTTTAGTTTGGTTCAAATTGAAAAGACAAGAAAATAGTTGATGTGTGATTTGATTCCCTCATTTTCTTGTGTTTGGTACAAACTAAAAAATAAAGAAAAGTAGGGTGTGGTCACCATGGTATGCTTACCACTCAAATAGGACAAAATATTTGTGAATCTTGAGTGGGGTGAGAATACCCACAAATTGACGGTTTAAAAAATTCCGAAATAATACCACTTGAGGTAGGAACGTAAGAATTTTTATCAAATTGAGGTACTAAATTTAAATATAAGGTAGTAATTTGTAAAATTCACAAAGATTTGAGGGAGTAAATATGAACATTTAATCGAGTAACTCTAAAGAATAATTTAAGTTTTTATAAAACCATATGAGAGACTAATAAATTAACCTTAAATGAACATTTGAGGGAGGAAATTGTAATTGTTAAAAGATTTGGGGTCTAATAAGTTAAAAAGTTCATTGTTCATAATCTAATAAGTTATACAAATGTGTTTAAGGTTGAACTCACACCACAAAGGCACAATTAACATTAGAGAAACGTTTAGGAAGTTTCATTATCAAATATGTGATCTAAGATCCCAAAAGTCAGTTTTAGATATAAGCCCTCAAGTCCATTTAAAGAAATTAACAAAAGGATTAAACAAGAGGACATCAACAAAAGAAAAAGAGAACCATATCGGGATGTAGCCTAATAATGCGATGCGGGACTACTAGTCCCGTGGAAAAACTCCTGCTTTTCCACGGGACTAGCGATCCGTTCGTCTGGCGTGCACAAAAGCGTGCGCGCCACGATGAACAGACTACTAGTCCGTGGAAAAACTCCTGCTTTTCCACGGGACTAGTAGTCCCTGAAATCTGGCGGTGCAATCAAGTCACCAACTTTACTTATATGCATACAAAATACTTATCTTGGAATTTCTAACCGAAATATGCCATGATACCGTTATACAATCAATAGGAAATCCAAACTATTCTTCCAAGAAAGGCAAGGTTTGAAAGAGTAATAACACATTTAGATGGCAGAAGTAAACAAGGACCTTAAGCTTACAACATCACAAGCAAATGAAAAGACAAGGTTGCATAGTTAAGCTTAAATGGTCATACAACATAAACAAAGCGGATTCACCAACTATAGGTCAACTTAACATCAAGTCCTCAATAGGCATCGGTTTAAGGCGATCTGAACAAAATATCATCTCACTTGAGCACTTTCGAGCACATGTCAAACTACATATCATCTCAATCTCCTTTGTCTCGCTCCGCTACCCGAGAAGATCGTCGTCGTCCTTGGTAGTTGGGTTTCGCTAGTTAGCTCTCGGTTGGGTGTGTGTTTGTGATGGACCGTAACATGTTGTGAAGGCCCGCTTCATCATCGTTCCTACAAGGCGGCGTCGTCTCCGTTGACTTGGTTGAACCATGACCTCTCGAGCATCATGAAGTTCCTCGTGAGTTTGATGAAATGCTCTACGAATCCTCCGTAATATCCTTTGGAATAGTGGTCGTGATGAGCCTCTTCCTGATTGTGCCAGACCCTCGTTTGCTATGGCCTCAATATCATCAAAAGCATTTATCTAAGCTTAGAACTACGAATACTTTTGTCCTGCAAGGTTAAGTATGCATATTAACTCCAAACTTATTCAAAAATAAAACAATACGTTTCACTCAAATTAAAAAATTTTAATTAACTAGAATACCTCAAGCCATCTATCAAAGCAATCTGCATCCATAGTGATTTTTTTATTCACATCATCCCATCCCGCACCGCTCAAATTATAGCATTTTTGCATGTCAAAATATCTAGTGCGCCAAGTTTTCATACGGTGCTCCACAGATTCTCCAGTAAAGTTTGTGCCAAATTGTTTGTTGATCTCAGCGGCTGCCACATTATAAGTCGTCTTTTTGAACTTTTTATCGGCCTTCAACCCTTGGTTGGCACAATTTGCGAGGAAAGGAATTAGCACATCATCATGTTTACTTTGCCACAAAAGATTAGCCCTCCCTGTGCTTGTGTTTTTATTTTTGCTTTTATGAGCAAGAGCTTTTTTTTTCCTCTTGGGATTGGGGGATGTACTTTCATCACCCTCAACATCAATAGAATTCCTCTTGTTGCTTTGATTTTGTTGATTAGGGGATGGGTTTTCACCCATGCTAAAACTTGGATGTTGTAAAGTAGGAGGTGAGTTTAGCATGTTCATGAATGAAAATGGCGGTTGTTGGGCCATTCCCCAAAAGTTACTATCTTGCATTGTAAAATTATTCCATAAAGGAGGACCTTGGCCAACTTGTGAAGTATGATAGGGCATAAATCCCGCGTTGAACCCACAAGGGATTGATGTATTCCTTGGGGTCCTAGGGGATGGAGTTGATGCCGTGCTTTTCCCTTTGCCCTTATCAAGATCCTCACAATTGTAGTTGTCGGCCATACCTAAAAAATCATTTGATAGAAGTACACCAAACAAAGTTAAGCTAATTCACCACTTAAAGCTGATTAAAATAACTACACAACAATGCAATTAAAGTACATACAACACATAGTGGTCATCACATAAATATTACACATGAACCTTAAATAGTGTTACAAACTTGGTCATAAAATCATGTTCTTCATAATAGAAAATCACACAAGCCAAAGTTCACATGCCAGTTTCATTGGTATTCCAATCCTTATACTTTTCACAATAGTCAACCCACATCTCCCAAGCTATTTGATCCCTACGATCCTTCCATAGGTTTCTTGATTGAGTTTGCTCCCTTTGAGTTTGAGGTTGAGAAAAATTAACAATATTATTTTCTTCTTCACCCGCAACATCACCTTCATCCTCTTCAATGTCAACTGTCTCGTTGAATATCTCATCATCCGGGTCAACCATGGCAATGTAATTATGAAGAACCGCGCACGCCAATACAATATCAACTTGTGCAGGAAATGGGTAATGAGGCTTAGCAGTGAGAATCTTGAAACGATTCTTCAAACAACCGAATGTAGATTCAATCTTAGACCTTAATGAAGAATGTCTAAGATTGAATAATTCCTTCTATTTTGGGTGTTCTTCCTATTTGTTCCTTCAAATGGTAACGAACACCACGATATGGGGAGATGAAACCGCATGGTCAGATATCCAAAGATCACACAAGTAATATTTTCCTATAATTTTCATGATACAAAATTATTTATTAGTATTTTTTACATTGCATTGGATATAAATATTATTGTTGAAGTAAATGTGTAGGATTTGAAATTTTAATAAAATTACCATCATATACTCGCACCATGAGGTTGTGGCCTAGATAATGCATCTTGAAGGACTCTAAAGTCGTTTGAGAACCTTCCCACCCCGCTAATACGTAGGTGAATAGCTTGTTTGGAGTACACGCTAGAACATTTTGTGTGACTCCTTTGCGACCACGGAATCGTGGAACAAGATTGGCGGGTAACATAGCATCGATATGCTCCATCTATCATACCGATACAATCCTAGAGATTACAAAATATAACTAATGAATATTTATATTAAATTAAATAGTAATGGAGATATTCACAAAGTAGAGTGTATACCTTAAAATAAGGGTAGTATAACGGATTGTTAATGATCTCTTGGAACTTCATTTCGTGCATGTCTCAAGAAGCTGACGATGTAGCAAATAGCTTCTAACACCTTGTTAAAATATCTACTTACAGTCTCACCGGATCTAATAAAATGTGACCTAACAATTCGATTTTTAGTTTTATGTCCCAATATATTCAAAGTCATAGCAAAGCTCTTTATCGTAACGCACTCGAAGTCTCGTAACAAGTCACTCCTCCTCATTATTTCGCAAGCTTCATAAAAGCACCACTATTATTCTAACATAGTTGACGAACTATCATCAATCCATTATATATCCGGTCCATGTTATCTTTTCTAATTTTATATTGTTTTATTTTCTCCTCACTAGAACCCCCAGAATGGACCTACGCCTACTTTGCATTCGCCTCATAAATGTCATAATCATGACTAAAACAGAGTGCGCACCCGAGCACATTCTAATTCTGATCTCTTCATCAAGGTCACCATCCATCTATAATATTAGCATGATATTAAAGTAGATAGTAACATTTATTAAAACAAACGAATTCATGCAATTATCGATACGATAACCATTATATCGTATAAACAACCACAGTTTGCCAACTAAGAATTTATATGTTTTAACGTAAACAAAAACTTGACCCTATACATACAATTTAGTCCAATATGAAATAGCAAGTAAGATTAATCAATTCCCAAACCCTTCTATTTGTTGTAAGATCTATTCTTTACAAATTGTGGGTTCTTTTATTTGAATTATTTGTTAACAACAATAAAATCCAGCAAATTGAAAACCCAACAATAAAACCCCTAAAATGACAACTTCACTAAAAAAAAGAAAAAAATAGGAATTCGTTATCATCTGTAATGCACATGGACGGAAGCATAAATCATACACAGAATTTTGAACTAGTCATCTGCCTTTCATTTATTAAAGGGATGAATAAATCATAGGGGGGAAATTTTAGAATTTATTAGTGATTGAATGCAACTCAGATTACCAATTGCACATTTTACCTAAACCAGATCTTCAATCATCACATTTCCAATTATGCCAACAATAAGTCTATCAAAGACTATTCATCTGCCTTTCATTCATTAAAGGGATAAATATTAACATAGAGAAAAATTACCCGATGCTTTGCCTGAGTATGCGCGAATTGGAGGCGAAGCAAAGCAAGTCGGAGGCTGGCTGCCAGCCGAGGCGGAAGCCGGCCGAAGGAGAAGGAACGGGAGCCGGGAGTGAAGCCGAAGGAGCGGGAGGCGGGACCGAGTTCAGAGGAGCAGAGACACGAGGAAAGGCGGCGGAGGCGGAGGCGGAGGTGACCAGATCTAGGAGATGTTTCCCCTTTTCCTTGGACCGAGCCCTAGGTGGGAGAACTGGAGGAGAGAAGGTAATTTTCTCTCAGACCCGCCTTTTGAGGAAAAAGTTTGGAGGAAAATGCTGATTTGGCAGCTCAGTTTTCCTTTATTTTCTGTGCTCAGTTTTGCAAAGCAAACACTGTATTTTGATGGAAAATAATCAAAAAGTCTGTGTCAGTTTTCTAAGTGGGTGTTTTCTGCCTTTTTTTGCCGAACCAAACAGCCCCTTAGAGGTATTTTACTTTACCTTGACACCATCAGCATTTGGTGGACAACTCAGCATTTTACCCAGTTCTTAAGATAGCAAACAAACATGTGAAATTTGAGAAAGCGGGTCCCATGTTTTTACACTTTCTGCTATTTTACTTGGTGAAAAAATGCAACCAAACGGGCCCTAACTAACCACGGGGACTTGGCAGCAATTTCAATAATATGTGGGACTAATAAAAATGTTGAGCTGTAAGGTACCAATATCGAAAAAAAACCCTTTTACTATTTCACACTTCTCCTCCCCAATATCACCGATCACATCCGATATTAACCCCACAAATCTAAAACCCTAACCCTAGCCCCAAACATCTTTCATCTCCCACCCAAAAACGAAGCTCTCTCCAATGGCGGAAGAAACAGCAACACCGACTACAACAGCAGTGGAGACCTCTCCGGTGGCGGAATCAGCGATCCCGCCTCCAGAAGAACCAACCCTAGACAAACCTACCGAAGCTCCTCATGAAGAGGAAGAGGTAAAAGGGTCGAAAGATGTCGTCTTTGCTGAGCCATCGGAGACGAGCGACGCCGTTCCGTTGGCCTCAGATCATAAGAGGAAGTTGGAGGATATCGAAGGCGAAGACGAGAAGAAGGAGGAGGAAGAAGACGGCGATGTCAAAGCGAGCGAGGAGAAGGATGAGAATGAGACGAAGGTTGTGGAGCCTGAGGATGCTGGCGATTCTAAGAGGCAGCGTGTTGATGGTGGAGGTGTCGATGGATTGGGTAATTTCTTCAGCTGATCTGTTTCGTTTCATCTCCTTGCTATTCTCGGATACTCGATTAGGGTTTTAATTAAGTATTTTTTAAAGATTTGATGCTCATTGATTCACTTGGTTTACTTAAGGATATGATGCAGACATTAAGCTACATCAGAAGATGGGATCTTGCTATTATGTTTTGGTGTCATCTATAATTGATCATAGGGGGGACAGAAATTTCAGAAGATTTACATTGTGTTTTGATTATTGTTTCTTTGATGCCCTCCTGCTCTATTGTTGTTCATCTATGATTTCTATGTAAGGCATTTGGAATTCTTTTCTGTGTTCTAAATCACATTTCATGAAACATGCATGCTAGTACTTACTCTGAGAATTAGCTGATATCCTAATGTTACTCATTTCTCTTCTTGGCATCATAGCTAGCCAAATAAGCCCACATTTCTAAACAATATCCCCGCATGTTTCCTCTGGCTCTTTTTTATTTCTGTTTAATTTGAGCCACAGTCCATTAAGCAAACATTATAATGTGCTTCAATAATCTCTTTACAATGTTAGTAATTGAAATTATCTGTATTAAGTAGTAGTTTTGAGCTTTCTTAACTTACCCCTGCTACTGGTGTTGTGGGCTTGGAGAACATGAGTTAGTCTGTATACGGCTTCATGTGTGTAGAAGCGATGAACTCATCATGCTCATTGAAGTTGTATAAAGTATTAAATGAACCCTGTGAACTCAATATTAACTTGATATGAGCATGTGACTTAGTTTGCAAGGTTTTAATGGTTTCGCCACCTTCTCCAATAATCACCCTCAACTGTATATTAAAGATTTTAATAAATAAAGCAGAGAGAGCTTGTAACAGGACACTTCACAAAAGAAATATTTTACTTGCATCTCATGCACCTCAAAACCAGATTGTGCAGCACCAAAACCATGGGCAGCTAATGCAGGGAACCTCCTGCAACAGGACACCTCACCAAAAAAAAAATTTTTTTACAACTTTTCAACTGGGCATAATTTTTTATATCCGTAGCTTTTTTGCTTTACTTAGGTGTAGATGGAAGTCAAGTTGTTCAGAAAGAAGAAGATCCATCGCTGGTGAATGGCCAGCTTCCTTACACAGAGAATGTTGAGCCTGGGTCTGTTGAGACTGTTCGAAAATCTGCTGAAGATGTTGCTCAACCAGGAACTCTTCCTTCTGCAGAACAACAAGACAGCTCACGAAAAATTGAAATCCCTAACAATAAGGTGCTTGATTTTATACTTTTTCCCCCACTTCTTTTAACTTCTTGGTCTAGTGTGTTAACATGTGAAATTGGCGTTAGTAAAGTTATTCCAGGCTTCCAGCTAAGAGTTGACAAACAAATCTTTGGGATTAATTTTTGCTTATTTTGCATAACTTTCAAGTGAGCATCCTGTGTGTTGCCAGAATTTTGTGTATTTAACAACTAAGAATACCTATCTTTGTACCTACTTTCTAGTTTGTTTCTGTTGTAGTTTAGGATCCTGCCTTTTTCTCCACTTGGTAACTATCACTTGTTCTTTTAAGTCTTCTTGTTTAGTGCTACTCAGTAATGTTATGCTTTAGCTTCCTTTTAACAATAGCAAGTTGAATTAAACCTAAACTCCATCAAGACTAAGATATTTTACCTGAAATATGTTGAACTTGCGGTATATTATTTACTAGCAAAATATGCAAAATCCTTGGAGTTCGTTGAACATAAAGATGGACAAGAGGTGGTTTTTGATTTGAAGGAGATCAATACCAATCACAAGTTGGGAGAAAGCTTGCCACCATGTTGTTATAGCATGCCTGGTTCATTGTGAAGATTTTATCTCCTTTGCTGATTTTAATTATTTTTCTTTGAAATGTTTCTTTCGAGTAACACTTTGAAGTGAACAGAAGCTAAAGAATAGCTATAATCAAGGTTATCGATAGCGGATAGCGTCGCGTAGCGGTGAGGTATCGCTAAGGCTATTTGGGGCTATTGCGGCAAAATAGCGGTAAAAAGCGCAAAGTCAAATAGCGGTCTAATTTAGATATGTATAAATATTCAAAAAAATAAGAAAAATTAAAGAAAAATCTAGAAAATCTAAAAGTGCATATTTGATGATTTAAAGAGATCCTAAACATGAAATAGACATGTAACCGTTACATAATACCGAAGACGACTGGAGGAGTTAAATAGTCGTCTTCGAGAAGAGGAGTTGAGCGGTGAGAAAACTGCAGTAGGAGGAGCTCACGGCGAGGATGTGAGAGGAAGTGTTGAGGGAGGTGCCGGAGGCTGTGGGAGGTGGCTGAAATACGCCGAAAATCTCGGGAGGCGGTGAGATGCAGTGGTTGCGGGTCGGATTTAATTTTAAAAACATAAATCTCAAACCACATTTAAATAGCGGTCAAAAAGCGAATTTTGCCCGCAATCGCCCGCTATTCACCGCCATGGCTGCTATTGGCGCTTTGCGGCGAGCGCATATTCGCAATATGTCACGCTATTGGGCGATAAGCGTAGCGGGAAGGGACCACTAACGCTATTAGCGCCGCTATTTACAACTATTTATAACATTGATTATATTATAAATATATACCATGATATATAAAATATAAAATAATAATATATTCAATATATTATATTATATTATCGTGTAATAGAATAATATATTATTATAGTTTAATTTATATGTATAATTTATTCTATTATATTATTATATATTATTATGCAATGTCACATAGTATATTATATCATAATAAAATAGTACAATATATTTATTATAATGTTATATTATATTATTATAATATTATATAATAATTTAATAATATATAATATAATATAATATATTATATTAGTTGTAGTTAATATTTTGCTATAGTTAATATAATATTATATTGTATTATATTAAACCAATATAATAATATAGTATAATATAATATAACATAATATTAAAATTATTGAATATGTTAGTATATTATATTTAATAATATAATATAATATAAATCATGTCATATGATTATATTATGTTATATTCATATATTATATTGATATAATAAAATATATTTTTGTCCTATAATATAATACGTTCGCTTTTAAATAGCGGTCAAAAAGCGGATTTTGCCCGCAATCGCCCGCTATTTACCGCTATGGCCTGCTATTGGCCGCTTTTGCCAGCGTAAAGCGCATATTCCGCAATATGTCACCGCTATTGGGCGATAGCGTAGCGGGAAGGGACCACTAACGCTATTAGCGCCGCTATTTACAGCTATTTATAACAATGGCTATAATTATGTTGGAAAAAACTGCAAAAATTTCATATGTTAATGGATGCCTGAGATATGCCAGTGGGATCCTGTGAATGGTCCCTATGGATGCTGCAACATGCAAATTTTGATGAATATAAAAGAACCCAAAAAAAAAAAAAAAAAGAAAAGAAAAGATAAAAGAGGTTACAACAGATTCACATTGCACTTCAGAACTTCAAATAATACGATAGCTTCTGGCTGCAGTGAACTTTTGATTTTTCTTATATTTTTCATGATACGGTACATGAAGTTAAAGTTGCATTATGTTTCCTCTGATTGTGAATTGTACCTCTTATACAGGTGGGTGCTCTTATTGGTAAAGCAGGGGAGACAATCAGGTTGTTGCAAAGCAATTCAGGGGCGAGAATTCAAATAACAAGAGATGCTGAAGCTGATCCGAGTTCATCTTCACGACCTGTTGAGCTAATTGGAACTCTAGAAAATATCAATAAGGCGGAACAAATGATAAAGGATGTCATAGCTGAGGTTTATTGACTATGAGAATCTAATTGCCTTCTAATACTTGCATGTTTCACTTACGGACTACATCGCTTTTATCTCTGATTGTTGTTGGGTTATGTCCACGCAATTTCTAATTGTGGTTTATGCCTTTAGGCTGTTGCAGGAGGTTCTCCTGCATTGGTTGCCCGCGGATTTGGTGCTGCACAATCTAGTTCTGAGGTGCATGAGATGCAAGTCCCAAATGAAAAGGTGAATTTTGTCTGCCTATCATTATTACTCTCTCTGCTTTTACTTATTAAGGTTTTTATTGTCCAGGTGGGAGTGATAATTGGAAAAGGTGGTGAGACCATTAAAACCTTGCAAACTAAGTCACAAGCTCGTATCCAGGTAAGATTGACTTTGCATGATTCATTTAAGCAAGAAAACAGCCTCTTGTTATTCTTGCAGATTGTAGCTTGTAACACTTTACCTAATAATCTAATCTCAATATTCCTTAGATTATACCACAACATCTTCCTGAGGGTGATCTTTCCAAGGAAAGAACAGTACGCATAACTGGAAACAAAAAACAAATTGAATCAGCAAAAATAATGATCATGGAAGTCATGAATCAGGTATATTTGTTTTACTGCTATATTGGTTTGCTGTGACTTGCTATGTGCTTTAAATATTTTTATTGTTTTGAAGAAATATTCAAACATCTACCAACTTATAGATGGGTTCCTTACTTGAGAGATGGCGTGTGCATGTGGGGGCTGTTACATGCATGTGTTGTCTTCGACATATATTAGTTACCAATATGTCATGTACATTTTGTATCATTGTTGTCTTTCATCTTTCTATTGTTTAACAAATATTTTGCTACTTGCTGCTGGGTCTCAGAGAGTAACATGAAAAATTGAGATGATAGCTATTTCTTGAACTAAAGAAAGTTCTATCGGTTCTGGAAAAAATACAGGCTTCACTTGAACTATCTGGAAGTCTGATGAAGCCTGATGCATCTCATAGATAGAGTGCTATTTTTAGAGCTTCTGACTGGCGTATCTGTATTTCTGGTTTTATGTAGTAAAAAAAAATTTTATTCTGGTAACATCTAGTCATTTTACTGCAAGCAGGACATAATTAGAAATTCAGCCAGCAGAATTTTGAAGATAATAATAGCACTGAATCACAATAACGTGTTCTGGACTAGACGAAATTGGAAATTCAGCTAGCAGAGCTTTTAAAGATAATAACAGAAAGGAAGCACAATAATATGTTCTGTATTATCTGAAATATGACTGAACTCTGATTGTTCCTTGAACTACCTGGAAGTCTGGCAAGGCTCGATAGCACTTTGTCTCTTAGAGGGAATGCTAAACATTAGAGCCTCTACCTGAATACATCTGTATTTATGCTTTTATGAGGTTTAAAAAAAAAAAAAAAATCTTCTGGTAGATTCCAGTCAGTTTTAAAGTTGTTTATGTTAATAATCTTATGGGATTGAAAATTTGACAGTTCGACTTTTAAAGTTTAAAGCACTAACAAAATATTATATTTTATCAGAAATATGACTCATGATTTTTTGCTTTTAGTTGTTTATGTTGATAATGCTTGTGAGTGTTACTGATGCCAAGAGGTACTGTAAAGTAGATTTGCATGCTTTTGAACGTCATTTTGCTAGGCTGTTAGGCTGATAGAGTGCTTATGCAAATGTCTGATAACTATGAGGTTGACTCCTCTGAAGAAATATCAACCTGTGGGTTTAACAAATCTTTGTGTGTCATTCTGCATTTTTCTTTCCCCATTGTAGAGTTGCCGATTGCAAAACGTCAATATCTTTTCATCCTTGTATGCAAACATTTGATTGTTTCTTTTTGAAGAATACTACTATGTCTTTGCTCTTGAGCATAAACTAAACTAGCGTCTTTCTAGTGAGCTCATAGTTCCAGTCTTTTGACCAGCAAACGATAACACAAATGTAGCTGTCTGGTGTATAGCTTTGATCCATCTAAGGAAAACATGAAAGCAGAGTGTTGGAAATCATCCATTTAGTATTTTTCAAATTTTATTGGTAGTGGTAGATGTTCATGCTTGATCCTATTAGAGTTTGTCTGCTGCTCTTGGATAAATTGTTTTCATTTGAAAAGATCAGTGGAGATTTGTGGTCTTTCGCTTACATACAGGTATTGTAGGTTCTTAAATTCACGATAAATCAGAAATGGCAAATATCTTTCTTATTAAGGCAGTGTTGCTTCATCGTTTCAAATCAGTCATTGTAAAGTTTCCAATGCATGTAGTGGTAGTTGATCTGTTGTGGAAACATTTCCCTAACCTGAGGCTTTGCATGATTATATATAAAAATTTGTAAGTATATGCATTGCGGAGCAAATAAGTCGCTGGGATGAGATAAGTCATGCAGCAAGATCAAGGTAAAGTATTACTTATCTAGATAATGGTTCCACCTCTTGCACCTGGTTTATAGTCTTATTCAGCTGTGACAATATGTACTGTATGGGCGAGCCTCTTCAAGATTTTACATATTCGTTAACCCATCAGTTGTCTTGGCTAACAATTATCTTCTATTTAGCATTTGAGGTGCTTACTTGTACAACGTATCTGGATTAATTGAATGTCTATACCACATTTTTGCTTGTCATAAGATTTTGCATGGAATGCCAAGGGACGCAAAAATTTCAATTCGATTGTATCTTTTAGTATTTACTTAAGTGCTATCTGACAGAATTAGGGGACAATCTGTGTACATGCTGCATATATCACTCCGGTAAATTTTGCTTTATTCTAGTTTTTGCAGCTAATGTATATTTGCAAGAAAAATATCTTTTCCAATGTGAAATAGTTTCCTATTTTTCACGATTCCTAAGAGAAATGCATCTTTGCCTTCACTTCTCTTAACATGATCTTTAGTTATACCTTTTAGATGCCTTAATAAATACAGTAGAATATATAGTCCTCTTTAATGTTTTATGCCTAGAACCACTGCCAATTCTTTGAGAAATTAAAATTTTTTGGTACCATCTTTTAAGTAGTTATTAATAGAAAAGAAAATATGAGTTGTTGAAATTTTGATGCATTATAAATAATGCTTATCAAGTTCTCTTGGGAAACTATTGTTCGAGTGATCCAGATGTTATATTTTGCGACAACTGTATAATCTTGTTGAGTTGGAAGTTTTGTCAATGGACATATTTCCTTGCGTTTGCAGTATATCCATGGTGCAGTTTGTGAATGAAATGATTACCTGCCATGTATAAATTTTTTTATTGAATGATTACATGCCGTAAGAATAATTGATTGACCTTGACACACCTTGATGATAGACGTATACCTTGTTCTCTGTTGTCCCGAGAAATGAGAGATTATTTGCATTCTTGCATGATCCCCTGACAATCACACATGGTTTATTATGCTGAAGATGCCAATTTGGCATTGGTTGGATTGTATAATGCAGATGCAGCTTACCTTTCACATGGGGGTCAGCACTGGTTTCCTGGTGTAAGAACTCACTCTATTCATACTCATCTACCAGAAGTGGGATTTCAGGCTTTACCCATTGCAGAAATTTTCTAGTTGGTAAGACTGCTTTAATAAAAAATCAGTATGTCCATACAAGCAAAGTGGTGACCTTGGTGTTCTAGTGATCTTTAATGTTCAGTGCTTGCCTCATGTCTCTAGAGTTTATTCATTCATTATTCATGATGAAGCCATAGTTCTCTTTGCTTATGTGGTATGTATTCTCAACCCCATATGTGTTTTAACTTTTTCATGATTTGGACACATTGATTGCCATTGTTGGTCAAATCCTTGCTTGTGTAGTTAGATATGACAAATTATACTGGCACCAAAATAATGTCAAAGATCACTGTTCTGTATGGACAGACATCTTCCTGATCCTGTTGCAGGCACATGTCTCTTGTGTTCAAAATCTGTCCTTTTTTGTAATTTGACCTAAACTCCTATTCTTATTCTTACTTATTTAATGACTTGAGAAAATCCCTGTGCATCTACAATGTTATCTTGTTATCTGCACTTCAATCAAGGATTCATGCATAGTAAACCATGGAACGTGTAATTGTTATCACCTTTGGGAAGGACCGATGCTCTTATATTTGTAATGATATTGGATATGTTCAATTTTTTGATATTGGAGTAACAGCTGAGAAGACTTTACTAATAAATTTGTCGACATTATGCAAATCTGTTCTGTGTGAAATTATTCGTTTATATTTGTTACTTAAGCAACAAAACTTCTGTTAGCTTGCTTCCTGATTGGATAGTTGCAGAGGAACTGTTTATTTGCTTCCTATTCAATATTTTCAATATATGTGCTTCCATCAGATGCAGGTTGTCATCTTATTTCTACTACATTGTCCTGCTCTTGAATTATTGATGTTGTTTTGCTCGTGATGTAAACTTTCTAACTTTTAACCATAGCAATCTTGAGGCATGTGGTGTGTTATAATAGGTTAGGATAAAATTTGATATGCAGACTTTATGAAAATAGTTCCTTTATTAGCTTATCATTTAGTTTGATCAATAATGGTTCCACCTCTTGCACCTGGTTTATAGTCTTATTCAGCTGTGACAATATGTACTGTATGGGCGAGCCTCTTCAAGATTTTACATATTCGTTAACCCATCAGTTGTCTTGGCTAACAATTATCTTCTATTTAGCATTTGAGGTGCTTACTTGTACAACGTATCTGGATTAATTGAATGTCTATACCACATTTTTGCTTGTCATAAGATTTTGCATGGAATGCCAAGGGACTCAAAAATTTCAATTCGATTGTATCTTTTAGTATTTACTTAAGTGCTATCTGACAGAATTAGGGGACAATCTGTGTACATGCTGCATATATCACTCGGTAAATTTTGCTTTATTCTAGTTTTTGCAGCTAATGTATATTTGCAAGAAAAATATCTTTTCCAATGTGAAATAGTTTCCTATTTTTCACGATTCCTAAGAGAAATGCATCTTTGCCTTCACTTCTCTTAACATGATCTTTAGTTATACCTTTTAGATGCCTTAATAAATACAGTAGAATATATAGTCCTCTTTAATGTTTTATGCCTAGAACCACTGCCAATTCTTTGAGAAATTAAAATTTTTGGTACCATCTTTTAAGTAGTTATTAATAGAAAAGAAAATATGAGTTGTTGAAATTTTGATGCATTATAAATAATGCTTATCAAGTTCTCTTGGGAAACTATTGTTCGAGTGATCCAGATGTTATATTTTGCGACAACTGTATAATCTTGTTGAGTTGGAAGTTTTGTCAATGGACATATTTCCTTGCGTTTGCAGTATATCCATGGTGCAGTTTGTGAATGAAATGATTACCTGCCATGTATAAATTTTTTTATTGAATGATTACATGCCGTAAGAATAATTGATTGACCTTGACACACCTTGATGATAGACGATACCTTGTTCTCTGTTGTCCCGAAATGAGAGATTATTTGCATTCTTGCATGATCCCCTGACAATCACACATGGTTTATTATGCTGAAGATGCCAATTTGGCATTGGTTGGATTGTATAATGCAGATGCAGCTTACCTTTCACATGGGGGTCAGCACTGGTTTCCTGGTGTAAGAACTCACTCTATTCATACTCATCTACCAGAAGTGGGATTTCAGGCTTTACCCATTGCAGAAATTTTCTAGTTGGTAAGACTGCTTTAATAAAAAATCAGTATGTCCATACAAGCAAAGTGGTGACCTTGGTGTTCTAGTGATCTTTAATGTTCAGTGCTTGCCTCATGTCTCTAGAGTTTATTCATTCATTATTCATGATGAAGCCATAGTTCTCTTTGCTTATGTGGTATGTATTCTCAACCCCATATGTGTTTTAACTTTTTCATGATTTGGACACATTGATTGCCATTGTTGGTCAAATCCTTGCTTGTGTAGTTAGATATGACAAATTATACTGGCACCAAAATAATGTCAAAGATCACTGTTCTGTATGGACAGACATCTTCCTGATCCTGTTGCAGGCACATGTCTCTTGTGTTCAAAATCTGTCCTTTTTTGTAATTTGACCTAAACTCCTATTCTTATTCTTACTTATTTAATGACTTGAGAAAATCCCTGTGCATCTACAATGTTATCTTGTTATCTGCACTTCAATCAAGGATTCATGCATAGTAAACCATGGAACGTGTAATTGTTATCACCTTTGGGAAGGACCGATGCTCTTATATTTGTAATGATATTGGATATGTTCAATTTTTGATATTGGAGTAACAGCTGAGAAGACTTTACTAATAAATTTGTCGACATTATGCAAATCTGTTGTGTGTGAAATTATTCGTTTATATTTGTTACTTAAGCAACAAAACTTCTGTTAGCTTGCTTCCTGATTGGATAGTTGCAGAGGAACTGTTTATTTGCTTCCTATTCAATATTTTCAATATATGTGCTTCCATCAGATGCAGGTTGTCATCTTATTTCTACTACATTGTCCTGCTCTTGAATTATTGATGTTGTTTTGCTCGTGATGTAAACTTTCTAACTTTTAACCATAGCAATCTTCGAGGCATGTGGTGTGTTATAATAGGTTAGGATAAAATTTGATATGCAGACTTTATGAAAATAGTTCCTTTATTAGCTTATCATTTAGTTTGATCAATTATGTTTTCATTTCTGTTGTTTTAAATATATGAATATGTTGAATCACTAATTCCTGTTTCTTTTTGTCCCTTATATTAAATTTGTTTTGACATCAATGTCGGTTCTATTGATAATCAATGAAGTAGAAGCCCCAATCACATGAAACCGAGCTATATTTTCTTCTCTTCTCCAAATGGTTGTCCTCCTCAATCCCTGAGATAAAAATTGATGAGGGTTAGGGTTTTGGGTAAAGGTATTTTTGTATATAATCCTTAGTCAGCCAGACACATCAACACACCCATCCTCTCTAGATCAAGAATCCAACGGGATTCAAAAAATCTGGAAAACTCCTGCAAATCTAAAAATTCCCATTATCAACTTTCTAAACTGGAGTCCTGACAAATTCTAAACTGGAGTCAAGACAACTTTTCATTGGAAATGAAATAAACTAAATTCGAAAATTTATGGGCTGTTTCAAGTATGATGGGAGGTTGTCGATACAATATTAACTAATGTAATTGTATCAATTCAATATGATACCGAGGATAGATCTCTCAGATGAGTGGAAAAAAAAATTACATATAAACCTTGTCTCTGCTTCAACAATGTCTTTGATTCAAGCATTTAATGGTTACCTTGTTAATACATTCCTTGCGTGCCCAATGAATTAGTGCAAGACCATTTTGTTTCACAAGAATCACTTCATAATACCCTACATGCATATCATAACTGTTCTTATTAAACTCTCTTAATCTCAATTTAAGTTGTGATATTCCCACAAAAACAAAAACAAAAAAAAAAAAAAAAGAAGAAGAAGAAGAAGAAGAGGGGAAAAAGAAAAGAAAGGTCGTGATAATACTAAGGAGCGATGATAATAAAGATTTGACCTCTCACAATTTTCATATCTTACCAATTATCTCTTAAATAATCAATAATTAAAACCTATTATCGTGCACTATAAATAAAAATATTTTATTTGATAATCATTGAAATAAAATGTATCCCATTCAGTTTTATTATATGTCAAAATATAAAATCAACAATACCATCCTCTGGAGTTCAGACGGTGTAAATGCTAATGAAATTGCTTAGAGATTATAAGTGGATAAACCCACTTAGTATGTGAATACTTGCAAATACCCTTATTTTAAATTGTACCAAGAAACGAAGCAAAATTGGCTCCTCAAAGATCTGCATAATCTTCAGGTGCATAAGAGAGGAACCAATCAGCCAAAAAACCCTTCTTCCTTCTAGCATTGCAACCATATCCCTACACAGCTGGTCATTGTTCCAGGTGTTCAAAGTTATGAGACACCACGGCTTTCTAAGGAATTCACCAGAGTATCTCTTCATGTACTTCTCCCATTCCTTCACATTTTCTTCCATTCTACATTTACGTTTGGGTGGTGGGTGATTTCACTAGTGGATTGTGGGTGGTCTAGAGCTTGTGATGAGATGATACTTGTATTTGAGACTCAAGCTTTTTCAAAGTTTTGAGAATTAATGTTATATATGTAGTCTTTTCATCCTTTTTTTTGAGGAATTCTTTTTCGAGGAATGTCTTTTCATCTTGTTACACAGTAGAAATATTCCTAAGTACTTGTGAAATGAAGGCCAGCTGGTTTGCTTGGGCGTGTATTGCTGTAAATGATTGGGTAAACTTTACTATATTATATAGGAGAAATTTCTGAAATAGACCATTCCACAAAAATAATCACCAATTTTGATCTATTCCCATCTTAAAAAAATTTATATAGGAGAAACTAGGTTGATTAAAAAAAAATAAAAAAATAACGAAGCCTATGAGATTAATTAGGAATCCCGTAGATTTTAAATGAGAATTAATCTCTACGGGATTTCCAAATTCTCCACTAAAGCCTATGGTATCCTTAATCCTGTAGGCTTTCTTCAGCAAATAAAATCCATGAGATTGAGAATCCCGTAGACTTTGTTTGTCTACGGGATTCTTGATTCCAGACTTTTATATGTTGGCAACAACTCTCTGTAAAAAAACACATGACTACTAGTCCCGTATTTTTTACAGATAATTTTTGCTTACTTTCAAAGCCTATAAGATTGGGATTCCGTGTACTTTCAGTTGTATACAAACCCCATCCCCGACTTCTCCTTGCTTCTCTCTCTCTCTCTCTCTCTCTCTCTCTCTCTCTCTCTCTCTCTCTCTCGCTCTCTCTCTCTCTCTGACCACCCCGTCATCTCTGATCACCTTTGCCGACTGCCTCCCACCGTCACTAACTCCCCTTTGACCATGATCTCGCTGGAGTTTATTTCTATGGTTTTGACCTATTTTTTGATAATTTCTTCAGACTTTTATGTTTTTTTTAATTTTTCACATATTACTCTCTATTTCTTCCTAAAAGCTTGTTCTAATTTATAATTTGGATTAATGTTAGGGTTTTTAGAAAATTGTATCTAATGAGAAAGGAAAAATTAGGAAAAATGATGTAAAATGTAGGAATTGAAATGGTGGAATTTTGATAATTTCCTTTTTTCTATTTCTTTCTAGTTTGGGGAATTGAAATGAGTTTTTAAGAAAATTGTATGTAATTGAGAATGGAAAAATTAGGGAAAATGATGTAAAAGTTAGAGAATTTAAATGGTACAATTTTGGCAATTTCTTAAAGTAATTTTGTATTTCTTTCCAGTTTAGGGAATTGAAATGAGTTTTTAAGAAAATTATATGTAATTGAGAAAGGAAAAATTAAGGAAAATGATGTAAAAGTTAGGGTTAGGAAATGATAGAAGTTTGGTTTTATATATTATTTAGTGCATATTCGTGTAATATTGGTTAATGTTGAAATTTTTTCCTTCTTAGAGGTGACAATGAATGATTCGGTCTTTCTTATTTGTTTGTATAATGAGAAAATTAGCTATGATAATAATAATACACCCATGTATGAAGGAGGGTGAGGAAACCGTTGATGATTTATTCTCGAAATGGTACAAACCCCATCCCGACTTCTCCTTGCTTCTCTCCACCCCTCTCTCTCTCTCTCTCTCTCTCTCTCTCTCGACCACCCGTCATCTCTGATCACCTTTGACAACTGCCTCCCACCGCCACTAACTCCTCTTTGACCGTGATCTTGCTAGAGTTTATTTCTAGGGTTTTAACCTATTTTTGATAATTTCTTCAGATTTTTATGTTTTTTAATTTTTCACATATTACTCTCTATTTCATCCTAAAAGCTTGTTCTAATTTATAATTTGGATTAATGTTAGGTTTTTAGAAAATCGTATCTAATGAGAAAGGAAAAATTAGGAAAAATGATGTAAAATGTAGGAATTGAAATGGTGGAATTTTGATAATTTCCTTTTTTTTGTATTTCTTTCTAGTTTGGGGAATTGAAATGAGTTTTTAAAAAATTGTATGTAATCGAGAAAGGAAAAATTAGGAAAAATGATGTAAAAGTTAGAGAATTTAAATGGTACAATTTTGGCAATTTCTGAAAGTAGTTTTGTATTTCTTTCCAGTTTAGGGAATTGAAATGGGTTTTGAAAAATTGTATGTAATTGAGAAAGGAAAAATTAAGGAAAATGATGTAAAAGTTAGGGTTAGGAAATGATAGAAGTTTGGTTTTATATATTATTTAGTGCATATTCGTGTAATATTGGTTAATGTTGAAATTTTTTACTTCTTAGAGGTGACAATGAACGATCCGGTCTTTCTTATTTGTTTGTATAATGAGAAAATTAGCTATGATAATAATAATACACCATGTATGAAGGAGGGGTGAGGAAACCGTTGATGATTTATTCTCGAAATGGTACAAACCCCATCCCGACTTCTCCTTGCTTCTCTCCACCCCTCTCTCTCTCACCCTCATTGCTCTCTCTCTTGACCACCCGTCATCTCGATCACCTTTGACAACTGCCTCCCACCGCCACTAACTCCTCTTTGACCGTGATCTCGCTAGAGTTTATTTTTAGGGTTTTGACCTATTTTTGATAATTTCTTCAGATTTTTATGCTTTTTTAATTTTTCACATATTACTCTCTATTTCATCCTAAAACTTGTTCTAATTTATAATTTGGATTAATGTTAGGTTTTTAGAAAATTGTATCTAATGAGAAAGGAAAAATTAGGAAAAATGATGTAAAATATAGGAATTGAAATGGTGGAATTTTGATAATTTCCTTATTTTTTGTATTTCTTTCTAGTTTGGGGAATTGAAATGAGTTTTTAGAAAATTGTATGTAATCGAGAAAGGAAAAATTAGGAAAAATGATGTAAAAGTTAGAGAATTTAAATGGTACAATTTTGGCAATTTCTTAAAATAGTTTTGTATTTCTTTCCAGTTTAGGGAATTGAAATGGGTTTTGAAAAATTATATGTAATTGAGAAAGGAAAAATTAAGGAAAATGATGTAAAAGTTAGGGTTAGGAAATGATAGAAGTTTGGTTTTATATATTATTTAGTGCATATTCGTGTAATATTGGTTAATGTTGAAATTTTTTTCCTTCTTAGAGGTGACAATGAATGATTCGGTCTTTCTTATTTGTTTGTATAATGAGAAAATTAGCTATGATAATAATAATACACCCATGTATGAAGGAGGGGTGAGGAAACCGTTGATGATTTATTCTCGAAATGGTACAAACCCCATCCCCGACTTCTCCTTGCTTCTCTCCACCCCTCTCTCTCTCATCCTTGACTGCTCTCTCTCTTCGACCACCCCGTCATCTCTGATCACCTTTGACAACTGCCTCCCACCGCCACTAACTCCTCTTTGACCGTGATCTTGCTAGAGTTTATTTCTAGGGTTTTAACCTATTTTGATAATTTCTTCAGATTTTTATGTTTTTTTTAATTTTTCACATATTACTCTCTATTTCATCCTAAAAGCTTGTTCTAATTTATAATTTGGATTAATGTTAGGTTTTTAGAAAATCGTATCTAATGAGAAAGGAAAAATTAGGAAAAATGATGTAAAATGTAGGAATTGAAATGGTGGAATTTTGATAATTTCCTTTTTTTTGTATTTCTTTCTAGTTTGGGGAATTGAAATGGGTTTTGAAAAATTGTATGTAATCGAGAAAGGAAAAATTAGGAAAAATGATGTAAAAGTTAGAGAATTTAAATGGTACAATTTTGGCAATTTCTGAAAGTAGTTTTGTATTTCTTTCCAGTTTAGGGAATTGAAATGGGTTTTTGAAAAATTGTATGTAATTGAGAAAGGAAAAATTAAGGAAAATGATGTAAAAGTTAGGGTTAGGAAATGATAGAAGTTTGGTTTTATATATTATTTAGTGCATATTCGTGTAATATTGGTTAATGTTGAAATTTTTTTTACTTCTTAGAGGTGACAATGAACGATCCGGTCTTTCTTATTTGTTTGTATAATGAGAAAATTAGCTATGATAATAATAATACACCATGTATGAAGGAGGGGTGAGGAAACCGTTGATGATTTATTCTCGAAATGGTACAAACCCCATCCCCGACTTCTCCTTGCTTCTCTCCCCCCTCTCTCTCTCTCACCCTCGACTGCTCTCTCTCTCCGACCACCCCGTCATCTCTGATCACCTTTGCCGACTGCCTCCCACCGCCACTAACTCCTCTTTGACCGTGATCTCGCTAGAGTTTATTTTTAGGGTTTTGACCTATTTTTGATAATTTCTTCAGATTTTTATGCTTTTTTTTTAATTTTTCACATATTACTCTCTATTTCATCCTAAAAACTTGTTCTAATTTATAATTTGGATTAATGTTAGGTTTTTAGAAAATTGTATCTAATGAGAAAGGAAAAATTAGGAAAAATGATGTAAAATATAGGAATTGAAATGGTGGAATTTTGATAATTTCCTTATTTTTTGTATTTCTTTCTAGTTTGGGGAATTGAAATGAGTTTTTAGAAAATTGTATGTAATCGAGAAAGGAAAAATTAGGAAAAATGATGTAAAAGTTAGAGAATTTAAATGGTACAACTTTTGGCAATTTCTTAAAATAGTTTTGTATTTCTTTCCAGTTTAGGGACTTGAAATGGGTTTTGAAAAATTGTATGTAATTGAGAAAGGAAAAATTAAGGAAAATGATGTAAAAGTTAGGGTTAGGAAATGATAGAAGTTTGGTTTTATATATTATTTAGTGCATATTCGTGTAATATTAGTTAATGTTGAAATTTTTTTTACTTCTTAGAGGTGACAATGAACGATCCGGCCTTTCTTATTTGTTTGTATAATGAGAAAATTAGCTATGATCATAATAATAAACCCATGTATGAAGGAGGGGTGAGGAAATCGTTGATGATTAGCAAAGCATCTTCTTTTGACAGACTGATTAATGAATTACACCAATTTTTATTCATCAATCCTAGTGAGCATTAAATCAACGTGTTTTGCAATTAGCCCGTAACGGATAGCAAAACCATCGCTGTTCAAATCTCAAATTGCAATGACATGAAGTTCATGTTTCAATTGAGCGAGAGGCAGCATTCAGTGAAAATGTTCCTTGAGAAGATTCAGAGGAATTTGGGCCAAATTTTGAATCATGACGGTGTGTACTAATGCATGTCGGGCCTTAACGTTGACTCTGTATTTATGTTCGGAAAACAAAAGCATGAAGTTTGGTGATGTGAAACACTGCGATTACGGGTATGAAGATCAGCGACAGCAATGCTTCACCAAATCGGCGATCGATCTAGGCAGGAAGCTCAAAAATAAAGTGACGTTGATGATGATTTTTAAGCAAAAATTGCAATGTATTCAGTTTATGACCTTGTAAATTATTCAGAAAATAATTGTAATGATTTATTCTTGTAATAAAGTTTGACTTGTAATATTTAGATAAGCAATTGTACGCAGTCAAACAGAATCACTCGCTCACTTGTTCAAACAGAATACAGCACAATCGCAATTGATAATAAAATTGATAATAATATGCACGCAATAGCAGTTCCGAAAATATTAGAGCGAAAGAAAGTAAACCTTCATCGGATTGAACTGGTTCGATGAGGGGAGCTTCTGAAGACGGTGCGACGACTCCAAATAAATCAGATCCAAGTGAACCAAATCCAATTGAGCCCAACCAGATCTAATGGAACCAAGCCACAGTGAACCAATTCCAATTAAACCCAAATACCAAGCCAAATAAATCAAGCCAGACCCAATGAACCAAGTCTAATAAATAGATCTGTTCACCAACAGATCATCCACTCCTCTTCCTCCTCCTCCTCCTCCTCCTCCTCCTCCTCCTCCTCCTCCTCCTCCTCCTCCTCCTCCTCCTCCTCCTCCTCCTCCTCCTCCTCCTCCTCCTCCTCCTCCTCCTCCTCCTCCTCCTCCTCCTCCTCCTCCTCCTCCTCCTCCTCCTCCTCCTCCTCCTCCTCCTCCTCCTCCTCCTCCTCCTCCTCCTCCTCCTCCTCCTCCTCCTCCTCCTCCTCCACCTCCTTCCCTCCCCAAAAAACCCTCCTCCTCCTCCTCCTCCTCCTCCTCCTCCTCCTCCTCCTCCTCCTCCTCCTCCTCCACCTCCTTCCCTCCTACTTTTCTTCCTCCTCCTCCTCCTCCACCTCCTTCCCTCCCCAAAAAACCCTCCTCCTCCTCCTCCTCCTCCTCCTCCTCCTCCTCCTCCTCCTCCTCCTCCTCCTCCTCCTCCTCCTCCTCCTCCTCCTCCTCCTCCTCCTCCTCCTCCTCCACCTCCTTCCCTCCTACTTTTCTTCCTCCTCCTCCTCCACCTCCTTCCCTCCTACTTTTCTTCCTCCTCCTCCTCCACCTCCACCTCCTTCCCTCCTACTTTTCTTCCTCCTCCTCCTCCACCTCCTTCCCTCCTACTTTTCTTCCTCCTCCTCCTCCACCTCCTTCCCTCCTACTTTTCTTCCTCCTCCTCCTCCACCTCCTTCCCTCCTACTTTTCTTCCTCCTCCTCCTCCACCTCCTTCCCTCCTACTTTTCTTCCTCCTCCTCCTCCTCCTCCACCTCCACCTCCTTCCCTCCTACTTTTCTTCCTCCTCCTCCTCCTCCTCCTCCTCCACCTCCACCTCCTTCCCTCCTACTTTTCTTCCTCCTCCTCCTCCACCTCCACCTCCTTCCCTCCTACTTTTCTTCCTCCTCCTCCTCCACCTCCTTCCCTCCTACTTTTCTTCCTCCTCCTCCTCCTCCTCCTCCTCCACCTCCACCTCCTTCCCTCCTACTTTTCTTCCTCCTCCTCCTCCACCTCCACCTCCTTCCCTCCTACTTTTCTTCCTCCTCCTCCTCCACCTCCTTCCCTCCTACTTTTCTTCCTCCTCCTCCTCCACCTCCACCTCCTTCCCTCCTACTTTTCTTCCTCCTCCTCCTCCTCCTCCTCCTCCACCTCCACCTCCTTCCCTCCTACTTTTCTTCCTCCTCCTCCTCCACCTCCTTCCCTCCTACTTTTCTTCCTCCTCCTCCTCCTCCACCTCCTTCCCTCCTACTTTTCTTCCTCCTCCTCCTCCACCTCCTTCCCTCCTACTTTTCTTCCTCCTCCTCCTCCACCTCCACCTCCTTCCCTCCTACTTTTCTTCCTCCTCCTCCTCCACCTCCACCTCCTTCCCTCCTACTTTTCTTCCTCCTCCTCCTCCTCCTCCTCCTCCTCCTCCTCCTCCTCCACCTCCACCTCCTTCCCTCCTACTTTTCTTCCTCCTCCTCCTCCACCTCCACCTCCTTCCCTCCTACTTTTCTTCCTCCTCCTCCTCCACCTCCACCTCCTTCCCTCCTACTTTTCTTCCTCCTCCTCCTCCACCTCCACCTCCTTCCCTCCTACTTTTCTTCCTCCTCCTCCTCCACCTCCACCTCCTTCCCTCCTACTTTTCTTCCTCCTCCTCCTCCACCTCCACCTCCTTCCCTCCTACTTTTCTTCCTCCTCCTCCTCCACCTCCTTCCCTCCTACTTTTCTTCCTCCTCCTCCTCCTCCACCTCCACCTCCTTCCCTCCTACTTTTCTTCCTCCTCCTCCTCCTCCTCCTCCACCTCCACCTCCTTCCCTCCTACTTTTCTTCCTCCTCCTCCTCCACCTCCACCTCCTTCCCTCCTACTTTTCTTCCTCCTCCTCCTCCACCTCCTTCCCTCCTACTTTTCTTCCTCCTCCTCCTCCACCTCCTTCCCTCCTACTTTTCTTCCTCCTCCTCCTCCTCCTCCTCCTCCACCTCCACCTCCTTCCCTCCTACTTTTCTTCCTCCTCCTCCTCCTCCACCTCCACCTCCTTCCCTCCTACTTTTCTTCCTCCTCCTCCTCCACCTCCACCTCCTTCCCTCCTACTTTTCTTCCTCCTCCTCCTCCACCTCCTTCCCTCCTACTTTTCTTCCTCCTCCTCCTCCACCTCCACCTCCTTCCCTCCTACTTTTCTTCCTCCTCCTCCTCCACCTCCACCTCCTTCCCTCCTACTTTTCTTCCTCCTCCTCCTCCACCTCCTTCCCTCCTACTTTTCTTCCTCCTCCTCCTCCACCTCCACCTCCTTCCCTCCTACTTTTCTTCCTCCTCCTCCTCCTCCTCCTCCTCCTCCTCCACCTCCTTCCCTCCTACTTTTCTTCCTCCTCCTCCTCCTCCTCTCTTTTTTCATTTAGGATGAGCAGGGGTATTGTAGTAACTTTGCATTTTTAAAGCGAAATCATTCAAAAGTGTGACTTTGAGGGCATTTTGGACTTATAAGGTGGTTTCTATCAAAAAAAAACTTTAAAGGTGGTTTTTATAAAAGTTTTGAACTTATAAGGTGGTTTCTATGAAAAAACCCATAATTCATTCATCCCTTCAGATCTGATTACAATAGTTTAAATAGGCTTTGAAATACAAATCTCTCACAAATCTACCAAATAAATAACTACCAAATAAAAACAGAATTTAAAAGTCAAATATAATCTACCAAATCTAAAAACACTGCCAAATCAAAACCAAATCGCGGGGACCCGCTGTAGAGCTGAAACACGACGTCTCCTGCGCTGATAAACTCGGCGAAAATCTCGTGGGCACGTCGAGATGTCCTCATCATTTGGTTTTATTTATGTTTGGAAATAATGTACTATGTATTCATCTTCTTATTATTTTTTGAGCAAAGTCATCCACTGCTTGCACTATATCTATTTAATTGCTTGCATTCTAATAATTGTATGATATTTTAATTGCAGAGAAACACACTATAAGATCTGGACCAATCCAAGGGCATGTACTACACCAGCAGGAATATCATTGTTCTGAGAAGATTGGGTTAGGACAGGTAAATGTAATAAGTATATATTTTCCATTTTTAGCGTGAACTTGAATACATGTATTCTAAAGGGTTTTCTAACTTTAATGTGCAAGACATAGCAGAGATTACCTTAGTCAATCATATTCAGAGTTATTCAGATTGGAAGATAGATGATGATCGATTGCGATAGATAGTTAATCAGCGTAGTTTTCTCGCATGTTCTTCAGTGCGATGGATAATGATTGATTGGGCCTTACATGCTTTGATTGATAGATGGAGGCCAGAGACCAATACCTTCCATATGCACATAGGGGAATGCACAGTTACATTACAGGATGTAGCAGTCATACTTAGTCTCCAGATTGATGGCCCAATTGTTACGTGTACTGATGATCATGATTGGAAGGATGTATATCATAGGCTTCTAGGGGGTGATTTCTAACTTGAGTAGTGGTGCAATGTAGCTATCATGGCTTTGCATTACATTTATGGGAGAGATTCCTGTTGACTCCACATAGGACACAATTCCAATCACCGCTTGCATTGATGAGCTCACCTCAGTCGCAATAGTCAAGGCCTCGGTTATGGCAGGAGGAGCAGCTAGATCTGTCAAAAGTTGGCCCATGGCTGGCATAAAGAACGAAGCAAGTGAAGCCAACATACTTGAAACATCGACGAGAGTGGGTGAAGCCTAAGTTGGCACAACTAAAGGCTCAGAAGGCCGTACGACCATCGCTATCATTGTAGCCATGACCGTAGGCTCATCACTAACAACAGCAATTTTAGCTCTGGCCAACTTCTTAGCCGCAGCCGAAGACTCACTCTCTCATTCAACTTGGGGTTCAGGTAAAGGCTCGGTCCTCGGTTCATCTTCTTTGGGGAGCTCAAAAGTTTTCACGTCCCTGCCGGACTCAAGCGTTGTCAAGTCCTCAATGGGAACTGAAGGCTCAACAATGAGAGAAAGCGCATAAATCATAGTCATAACGGCTTCTGGTTCAGGTTCAATATCTACAAAACAAAAGAGATCAAGCGTTAGTCATCAAACTAAAATGGCTACATCATTCCTGTAAATGAAATCATACCTGGGATGCGGGAAGATCCGCCCACGTCATTTCCAAGATCAGATTCATCGGGTCAGTGATATAAGCGTTGGTCTCATAATCGACCCTCTCCTCCTCGTCTGAATCCGGCTAATCGGGTTTTGCGGATGCTTTATCTGCGAACAAAAGGCATAAGTCATTAGAATGCATATTCATCAAAGTAAAATAATGGCAAATAAGGAAATTTACCTAAACCGGCAGTATACTCGGCCACCGGTCCGTGTGTTTGGGCCTCAAGAGATTTCTCCTTTACCAGTGATTCCAAGCATTGTCGCTTGGACTATTTTTGGGGACGCGGAGGCTGTCGTGGTCTCTTCCCATGGGTATCTCCTCCTATAGCTTCACGATGGGTCGATGGCTCTCGTATGCTAATGCCGACGAGCCTACATGGTGGTAACTTCTCATCAGGTACATCCGAATCATCATCATTGTCCTTGTGTTCACCTCGCCCTACCTTCGCAAGATATTCACGGAGTCAAAGTGCTCTACTCTTGGATCCTTTCCTAGAAGCTTCTTTATACTTCCGAATGATCCACATCACTCTAGTCTTGTTGATCTTAAACTGCGGGCTGGTGACATTCACCGTACTATACCATTTAAAAAACCCCAAAGTCATATAATAGCTAGGGGTTTTGTACACCAAAATAAACATTGCACCAGTACATCTGGCGGTGAAGTGATACCAAGTGCGGGCTCCAGCTATCAGACTCCCCAAGCGCAGTAGCCCGGTGTTGAGATTACCAAAATAAGGTTGGTCGTACCCGAACTATCATGCAAAGCGGCAAGGGAGATAGGGTTCAATGTAGCACTCCGTCCCATACAATTAAGCAACAAGATGCCCAGGCTTGATATTTACTAACCAGTTAAAACAACTGCTGGTTAAACAGGCAAAGCCCTCAGCTCCCAAACTATCCTCGAACTCATCACCAAATTTAGTCCCGGAGATGTCGGGGAAGCAGCAATAGAGGCGGTATTGGTCCTTATTCTGTACAATTCAACAAATCCCCGTGGAATACTTAACTATCCATTTTGAGGTCTCATATCACTACAGTAACGAGACCCCCCCTCACGTCTGGTGGCAGCCGACATAAGAGAAGAATAGTGGAGTGTATACCATACCATTAGATAGGTATATGGTAGCTTTACCCTCAGATTGGCACCTCTTCCTTCGAACAACCATCCTTCTGGTTCAAATACGATGTTGTCAATTCTCTTAATCGATGATGAATGCAACTGACCATGGCTGGGAGCAAGGATAAATTGTACCCGTGAGCAAGCAAGACTACCGGGTACAGAGCCTTGAGAGAAATGTAGTCCTTCGACCGAGATGGCACAATGCATCCTTTCAACTAGATTGAAAGGAAGCCCGCAAGTAAAGTTTGAACAGAAATAGGCTTTGCGGCCTAGTGATGGAAACTCTCAAACATGTCTCCTGTTTTGAATCCATACTCGTCCGAGTTAGCAGTATGAACTACCAGATCTTGCTTTAAAATTTGATTCTCCACTTCAAGACCAGAGCTTGGTGGGATAGGCTCCACATTTCCTTTCTTGTTCTTTCTTGCTCATATTTCTAAATAGATATTTAGCCTAAGGAACAAGAGCAACATGGGGGCCGTGGGCTGTAGCCATAACTATCCGATGGCAGATATGGAATGACAGACCAGCTCCTGGAATGTCTTGACAACTTGAGCATAATGAGCCATACTTCCCAATTCAGTATTCATGGGGAAGAATTCTTCGTATGGTTGCTCCCCCATCGGCAATCGGGACACTTCATATATTTCATGCAGGGCTATCCCGATCTCCCCTACTAGAGTGAAGAAGGTAATGGTGTCGATATTATACAGCTCAAGAATGCTATATAGTACCGGTGCGCAGATCTCAACACCATGTTGAGAAGCTCACATAACGGAATAGAGCCCCAGTTTGATTCGGTAGCCCTAATCCACCCTGGGAATCTAACATTCTCTTCTGGGTATTGCCTATTAATCTCAGCAAACTAGTTGCCGAACACGTTAGGGAGCACTGGAATCTCATTTTTTCGAGCATTCTCCTTGACGGACCCTAGAAGAAGATCGAGAATACTTAGCATCCTTCTTTGAAGAAGACTCCCTCCTACTTTAAATTACACACCATCACACTGTCCTTCTTGTAGGTGACAGAGAATGGCATTCAACGGGGAACGGCTATGTGCTGCAAATACATGAATAACACATGTTGTTCCATCGCTGGCAGGTAGAAGCGAAAATCCCCTTGGGCGTAGTACCGCCGCTTCTTCTCTATGTTAAAAATGGAGTTGACCGCTGGATTACCGTCACCAAATAGGAAATGTGGCTTTCCAGACTGATCCTCTACAGGAATAGAGAACTTTGTGTCTATAATAAGATCTCTCAAAATGGCATCACTACCATGACCAATAGCTTTCATCAGCTCTTGGCTGCTCTCCTCATAAAATAGGGGAACATTACCCCTAAAGATGTGCAGTGTCAACGGGTCTTGAGTTTCACTATGACCGAAGTGGTTGCATCTGCTAAAAGGCATATTTGGTAGAGGAACTACACAAAGAAAGAAAAGCAAGTCAGATGACTTAGCTCAAAATTCGACTAAGTGTTAAGCTTGGCCTATGGGCAAAGCTCACTAGGCTTATACTTGAGGGAAAGTTGCTCATAACCGAAGTTTTCCCAACACAAAGCTAAGAAATATGGCTAAGCATTACAAACCCAGGTGAAGCTCACCCCACATCGGCGAATATTAGCCCAATCACGAGACTCGTTCAAAAGCCCAAATGGACTAACACAGCAAACTTTGCTCAAGCGAAGTTCGCTCAAAATCCAAACATTCTAAAATAGCGAACCTCGCCCAAGTGAAGTTCACCCAGAAGCCAAACATGCTAAAACAGCATACCTCACTCAAGCAAAGCCCGCCCAAAAGCCAAATAGCCTAAAGCAGCGAACCTCGTCAAGTAAAGTTCTCTATGAGAAGCGCTATTGATGGCGACTGTCAAAGCTTTGCCATTGCCGGCGAAGCTAAGATTCACGACCAAAGATGGTCAATTAAACCTCGCTATTTAGCGAACCTCACTCAAGCGAAGCTCACCCAAAAGCCAAATAGGATACAACAGTGAATCTCATCAAGCAAAGTTCTCTATGAGAAGCGCTATTAATGGTGACTGTCAAAGCTTTGCCATTGCCGGCGAAGCTAAGATTCACAACCAAAGATGGTCAATTAAACCTCACCATCGACGGAACCCAAGCGCTTTAAAGCACTGTTCGAGCTCGATAAGTGCCATGTCGGGGACCAATAGCCTTGCTATTAATGGCAGGGCTTAGAAGAATGAGTTTTTGGAAACTTACCTGACGCCATCTCTAACTATGGCGGTGCACCCGCGGTGCTCGGCCGACGAGATCCGCCATTGACTTGCTTTCCCTTGACAAGTTGACGCTGGGGAGCCGTTGGGGCCTTGAAAGAAAATCTGGAAAGCTTGGAAGATTTTTAAGGGTTTAGGGGTTTTTTAAGGCAAAGTGGAGAAGAAGAAGAAGAAGAAGATCAATAGTCTATTTATAGACTTTCAATGAACTTCACCCAAAGATTTCACCCCGAACTTTGCCCAAGAGCGATCCTCACCTAAAATCAAGGCACAAAATTAGGAATTTGAAATTCAAAATCATCTGAGAGAACTTTGCTAACCCACTCAGCGAGCTTCGCCCAAATGCTGAACAAACTTCACTTGAGATCTAAAATTGAACGAACTTTGCCCAATTTATGGAACGCTATACTAGGCGAACCTTATTCAACGATCCTTGCTTACATACAAAGCCTAGGCAAATCATGCGAAGGTCAAACATACGAGGAGGAACAGTTTTATAAAAACTTCATTCTTCCATTGATCATAAATCGTTCTTCTTACAAGCATTTTCCAGTCCCTCAAGTTACAAGATGGTTGAGGAACAGAAGGAAACCAAGTAAGCAAACAAGAAAAGAAAGGAAAGAGGAAAACAGATGAAGACTAATCACTCTCTGAGTCTTTACTTGTGATGCCTAATCACTCTCTGAATCCTCACTTATTGAACTCCAAGGATCCTTTTTGAGGCACCATCAAAGCCTTTGAATGGTCCTACGCAGAGTCTGACATTCGAAGCTCCACGCGTCCCTATCGCAATTCACTTTGCGCTACTCCTTCAACTAGTTCTCGATGATTTGCTCGAGACAAGCCTTCTTAGCCGACAACAAGTCCACCAATTGTCAAAGGATCTTGGTCTCCTCCATAGAACCACCATCAACTTGAGCCAACTCTTACCTAAGCCGCTTGATTTCAGCTTCTCTATCAAAGAGGAACTCCGGTTGGGTAGGAGTAGACTAAGACATGGGAAGATGAGGATGAATGAGATGGGGGAATGAAAGAGCTATTTATAAGCCTTTCAGTAAACTTATCCCAAAAATCACTACTTACGAGAGATGATTAGACCACTCAAAGGCTAAAAGATAGCCTAAGAGTAGGCCGTTCAGCGAATCTTGCCCAAAATTTTGACTGCCAAGAGAGATCTTAGCCACAAATCAAGGCACGGATGTAAGAGCAATAGCCTTGCTGACCCTCACCAATCGGCAAACCTCACTCAACACTCGCAATTGAGCGAACCTCGCTAAAATTTATGATTAGGTGAACATCGCTTAACATAAGATGCTCCCTGAGCCTTGCCCCAATTCAAGGGCAGGTGAAATTCATTCTGAACACAGTGTTGGATGAACTCTCTACAGAAGAGCGTGCAAATGCAATTGAGTATTCAACCAAGATGAATCCATAATGAAAGAAGCCACGTTCAATAGTACACCTTTGGCAACCAAGTAGTCAAACAAAAGCAGATCTAACCTAAACAAGACAACTAAAGCTACATTCAATAGTATACCTCTGGCTATTAGCCAATAGATCATCGCTACAAGTTAAATGCAAGATCTCAAAAACTTTGGGCCGGGAGGGGGGGGGGGTAGACGATCAGAATATATGAGCTATCTCCTAGACCAATACTCAGTACAGATAACACGAATCTTATACTTGAATCCAACATGAGCTCAACAAGTGAACACCCATTAGCTAAACACTTCAGATGGACCCAAATATGAGCCATGACGAAGCTTGTCCAAGTCATAGTGAAGCTCGTCCAAATTGCAATGAAGCTCACTACCAAAACCAAGTCAAAATGAAGCTTCAAGCGAGGTTCACCTAGAGTGAGCTTCACCAAATAGCCCACGTGGGCCACATCACCCAAAACCGTGTCAAAGTGAACTTCGACCAGAGCCGTTTTAAGAGCTATTTTTGTGGAAACGATTCACCCTATTATCTCCTAAGTTAATGGCCACTAATACACATTTAATGGCCACTAACACACACACACTCTCTCTTAACCTATAAGAGGAGGGGAGATTACTCAGTTTTGGCATCTTAATCAAAAAGCTTGATCATCTTCAGAGAGATTAGATCTTGGCAAAACTTCGGCAAACTTAGAGCTTTGGCAATTCTCTGAAATCAGCAAGAAGACTCATCGTCTTGGTCGGACCATCAATGAAGCACAAGAACGATATTCTATCGGTACACGAAAAAAATCTAGCTTTTACAAATTTTTCTTTGTTTATAAAGTCTTGAGATTGTAATCCTTTATTTTTGTTATCAATTTCAAAGACCAGAAACAGTTGGGGTGGACTGCAGATGGGCGAACGGGTCGTCGTTGGTTGAGGTCGGTGGGTCAGTGCTGGCTGAGGGTGGTGGCTCGTCGCTGGTTGAGGGTGCATGATGACCAAGCGGCGGGCTAGCGGTGGTCGAGCATTGGGTGAGCTTGGGCGAGCGTCGGGCTGAGGGCACACGATGACTGAGCGGCGGGCTAGCGGTGGTCGAGCGTTGGGTTGGCATTGTATGAGCGTTGGGCTGAGGATGCACGACAACCAAGCGGCGGCTAGTGGTGCTCGACAGTTAGTGAGCGTCGGGCTGAGGATGCACAACGACTGAGCGACGGTTACTAGTGGTCGACCATTAGCGAGTGTCGGGCAGAGGGAGCATGACGACCGAGCGGTGGCTAGCAGTGGTTGATCGTTGGGCGAGCGTCGGGTTGAGGGAGCCCGATAACAGAGCGATGGCTAGCAGTGGTCGAGCATTGGGCTGAGGGCGCACGATGACCGAGTGGCGGGCTAGCGGTGGTCGAGCATTGGGCGAGGGCGGTTGGCACCTAGAGTTTTCGATAGAAGAGGTCGAGCGTTGGCGGTTGGTGATCACGAAAATCTGGTGATCACAGAAATCGTGTGATTACGAGATTTCGTGATCATGGATTGACTGCATGATTCACGTGTGGGACGCACAGGTTGGGTTTGGGATTGTAGGGATTAGATTTGGAGAGAGAGTCGATTGGGTGGCTCTAATACTATGATAAATACAGAGCTTTTCTGAGAAATTGATATTATTGTGTTTATATACAACGTAAAGAGGAAATGTTCTACTATCCTAACCGATGTGGGACTAAAGAAGAATACATATCTTCAGTAATTAACATGATATGCGGTGTATGTTCCTATATTTTGATGTAACCTGCTATGCTTTTTCTAAGTGAAGTTATACAATGTATTTTTGAATTAAATTCTTAAACTAATACTGTGGCATCGTGCGGGTCAATTTTGCTGGCTTTTATTCTGTAAATTAATTATCAAACTCTCGTGTTAATCTTGCGTCTTCCGGCTCAAGAAGTCAAACAATCATAAATAAGTAATTTGATAGTTATTGTTAGTACATCAAACCATCCTCCAAGCCACGCTATCCCATGTGGATGAGCTATAACAGATGATATTTTAAAGTTTATTTTTATCGTTAAATTAAATATAAATATTAAATGTGCTGCCGAACAATGAATTATGTAATGTAAGTTGCAACTCAATCGTGAATCGTGAGGGTGATTTGCAATATTATATTAAACACAGGCATGTGCTTAACACTCCATATTTCTATGAACTTTAGAGATTGCATGTGATTGGTGAGAGTTCATCATCATCATTTTGGGAATTAAGTAATTGTTTACCCCACACACAAGCATACACTAATTGTTTGGCTAAATTACTAGATTGATATTTTATTTCGATTCTTTTTATCAATAAGATATCTGAAAAAGTTCCATACAGTAAAGTATTTTATTTATTTCGATCCTATTTAATAATAAGACAATTTTTCTTGCCGCGGATGAAGAGAATTTTTTATTGAGAAAATTTTTTCCAGCCCTTTGAGATCTCAAAAGTTAATGAATCTACACCCAATCCATCATAATGTGACAAGAAATAGAGGGTTTATGTGAAATTGCCTCCTACATCATCCACTTCTCATCTCCTCCCTCCTTGCCCTTTAACCCATCATCAATGGTCCCCGCCATTCTCACCCTCTCTTCCTTCCTCCAATTCCCTTTCAAAGGATCCACCTCAACCCCTCAAACTCACCTAAGACGCTAAAATTAATTTGGTTGAAAGGGTTGTGTTTAGGGTGAGCTTGAGGGGTTTGAAGTGGAGGCTGTGAAGGGAGAAAAGTTTAAATTTGGTACCTAGTAGTTAGTTTTGCCAAAAAAAAAAAAAAAAAAAAATCCTAAAATTCAGTATTTAAAAAATTTAACTTTTGTACCCCCACTTAGTTTTTTGTTAAACTTTTGTTGGACTTTTTTTGTTGAAGTTTGGGGTTTTAAAGTTCTATCGTTAAAGTTTAGGGTATCAAAGTTTATTTTTTTTGAACTTCGAGGAATGTTTCAGGTGAAAAAACTGTCGGGACTTTAAAATGAGGCAAATTTTTAGGCATTTTTGGAGGAAAAAGAACTTTGCAGTATCAAAATTAAAGTTGGAGTGAAGTTTCAGGTGTTCAATTGCAAATTAAGTTTTTAAAGACAAATGTTAAATTTTGTTTAACTTTTAGTGGTATTTTTTGGGAAAAAACTTAGGGTGTCAAAGATAAAAGAGGAAGACTACGATATGTAAGTGCAAATAAACCTATATAAAAAGGGACGTGGGAAGCGCACCTGTAGTACTATATTGGGCAAGAGTTACCAAAATTAAGGGCTAAGAAAGTTAAAGTATCTATTTATATTTACTATGAGAGAGAAAACTAGGACAGATGGCGTTTTACGAGGGCGAGTGGCTTTGGGCAATCGCTCTACGCGACTGCCCCTAGCAATCCTCATTGGTAAAGAGGATTGATATAAAATATCTTAATGTCACCAGAACTTTTTTTAAGTACCTTATTGATAAAGAGGTCAAAACAAAATACCAATTTAGTAATAGTCCTAATTGTTTATTGTTAAATTTTACTAGGTTGGCCAAAGCTACACATAGATTTGACTCATAAACATGTGGATCCGAACATTATCGTTATAACATCTAATATAAGCTTTATTTGGATTTGGATCCTTTCCACCGTCAAAAAAGTAGTGGGGAGACCACTACACTAATCATAGCCATTGATTTATGTAGTAGTTGGTTATGATTTATTCCATATCTAACACTCACCATACTCTCATGAATTGCACTAATTTCGTAATTTACACTCAAAAGCAAATCACAACCATTTAACGTGGTTGTGATATAGTGGAGCTCCACTATTTTTGTTTAGTGAAGAGGATCCGAATCCGTTTTATTGCATTAGTAATGTATTAGAGAGTTTGACAACTCGTTGAATTAGTAGGCTTAAAGATCTGTTCACGAACTCATGCATTGGTTGACATCTCTTGCGTGCGGCTCATAGTGCAATGGGCGTACCAATATGAGCATGTAAAAGATTTGATCCGTTTCTAGCTCACGCCTATCACTTAGCTAGTTTATATAGTGTGCTCAACGAGATGATATCTCATATCCATCTGTAATTGGGCTGGTCACTTTAGCAAACAAAATACTAGCTCATACTTAGGCCAAAGCATACTTAGTACCTCCTCGTTTCTCTTATCAGCAATAAACATTGCTAAAATCAAATAGTTTCAGATCTGATTTGTGCGGGGAAAAAAGAACATATATTTATGCTTGTGTGATTGTAGAATTCATATTCTCTCTTAACGAATATTTGATTCGAATTTCCACTCTGCTTCCATTAATGCCAAATTATCTATCATCTAACTAAATTTCAAATAATAATAATAATAACAAGACTGTCCGAAGTTAAAATTATTTAACTTTTAAAAGATAACCCATTAAGCAGTTTTTCCAACAAAATTATAAAATTTTTATGTAAAAATAATAAAAATTCATGATATAGTATTTATTAAAATTATAAAATTTTTGGGAGCTGAAGTTGAATGGTTAGATAACAAAATCTGTCTATCTCAGAAAAAATATGAGTTAGATATACCATCTTATAGCGTGATGATGATACACCCATGGGATCAAGAAGACCTATTTGATAACAAGCTACAAAGAGAAAACGTGCATCCAAACACGTGATGTTAATCTACATAGTATTAACCATAAATCACAATCATTTTTTTTCTCTTTTTCAAATCCATTGCCTTCCTCTTTTAACATAAATATATTTTTCACAAGTACAATTTACAAGTACTCACATCAGCCTATACGAATAAGAACTTGATGCTGATTTATCATGTCCATTACACCCCCAAAAAGAAAAAAAACTGTATGGATCTTTTCCTACTATTAACCATTGCCGTTGGTATAATTCGTGCCTTCAAATCCATCCTTGTAAATTATGTATATATGTGTACATGTCTTAATTTCTCAGCGAGAACTCATGAGGTTAACAATGTTAACTAATGAATTTTGTATTTCACTGAGCTAGCTCCATATCACCCTCTTAGCTTCTGACAGATAATTTCATAGAGGACTCCAAGGGCACTTCTAGCAGTCTTTTCTTCTGGCAATGTCAATAGCTCTGCTATTTTAGAGAACTCAATATTTTCTAACGGCGTATCCTTCACCTCAATATCGGTCCTTGGTTCTTCCTTGTGTAGCTTTGGCGGTGATAGTGCCCATTGCATAGCCCATATAGACAGAGGACGCATATAGTTCAGAGACCTGTACTCATCCCTTGGATTCCATCCTTCAGGTGTCTGAAAAGAGTACCTATCATATGAAACACAAATGAACATTTACTTGAAATGATTATCGTCATCACAATTCAATATACAATGGCAAACTCAACCACGTATAAAGGAGAAAATTATGTGTGTTTTAGGACTCTTTTGTTTCTTATTTACTGGCCTAAACAATGACATTGTTGTTTATAAGATAAGCAAATACGGGGAAAGGTTCAGGTCTGATTTTTGTGTTACCTTCTCCGCCAGTGGCGGATCAAGAAAAAACTTTTTTTGGGGCAAATTTCAACTGTTACATGACTTTATAAGCTAAATTTCAAATTGTTAAGGGTGCAATTGCACCCCTGTATATACATCCGGCCCTGCCCTCCACAAGTGCAAGATACAAATATCTTTTCGTCTAAATTCTACTTCCCTGTTCATTTTCCACCAATATGCCTGCCATACAACAGACTTCTACAACTTATCCACATGCAGGTTTTCCCAGTGTCTTTATGTCAACTTTATAGTACATCCATCATAAATTTATAATTTATCTGTTTCCAAATTATCCCAAAATTTAATTGCACTTCATTAAATACCTAATTTTAATGAATCACATTAAAATATTTCCATATTTGTTTTATGATTTAAAACTTCAGTCACACCCCCCAAGATTGTAAGATTACATATCACAGAGTTTCCAGCAATATCCAAATGTTCCTTGTGTGGTATGCAACGCTCTGTATAAAATTAGATATTGAACATGCAATGTATGTGCTAAAAGCAGTTAGTCAGGTAAGTGAAATCATAACAGCATGCAATAACCAAATATCAAACAAAGGCACCTTTATGAGTGTTTTTCATTTGTTTCTATAAAAAGTTTGGATGGTGGATATGGATAAAATCATTTCTTTTACATCCTCTTTTGTGTGGTTACTGTTGATAACAAGGAAATTCAAACTTTTATCAAGTGATACTGGCTATCAGTTGTATTGTGATACCACAAAGTTTAGTACCATATCAGAAATTAAGGGAAGTGTGGACGGATTTATAAGTAATGGGATTCAAGTGCATCAATGATTAGCCATTTTTGGCGGTGGTTTGAGCCAAACAACGTGTTGTACTCAGGGGATCCCACGGCTTACACCGCGTCCACCACTTGCGGGCCAGCAGCATGACATTAACTGTTATTAGTTCATCTTTCTTTTCCCAACCAAGCATGGCAGTCTGTATACTCTTGTAGTTTTAGTTAGCATCTTTCACATTGGCACGAACAGTTCTAACAGCATGTTATTGACCGAAAACAAACAAAACTTGGAGAATATATTTGAATATTGTGTAGAGGTGACGGGACAGCTATGTAAGACTATCTGTTGAGACATGGTTAGATCAGCTTACAAAACAGTAAAATGATCAGAGAGTCAAAGTACTGTACGATTATTTTCTCTTGGAAACCAAAAGTAAGAGATGAAGAAAAAAGGCAATATATTGACTGGAAATTCGTTTTGAGTTTTTATTGATTTAGGGATCCTAGAGAATCTAATTAGTAGAAAAGTTTTCGGTTTATTAGATTTCATTCTAATCAGGGATTTGATTTCCTAATTGTCAAGTTTTGTAAGTCTATAAAAGGCCAATTCTTCGGTATGACGGCGATGTTATGAAAAGTTATGATTTTTGAATGTCGTGTGATTCAATCTTGGGTGTGAACTGAAGTCCTATGTTTGAAAGTGTGAGATTTTAGTTGGATTGAGGCCGTTGATCCACTTCTTTTTCAACTTTTTCTCTATGTTGCTTCTACAGTGTCCCTCATAAAGCCAGGAATGTAACAAACATGACATCATGACATTAAACAATAACAGCAATAAAGTTTGTCGGAAAAGCTTACCCTATTCCTTCTGGAGACCAAGCAGCTTCATAAATCCCTTGTGCAGTTTTAAATCCTGTCTCTACCAAGCCTTCTTGAATCATAGCAGCCGCAACAGCAAATGTCGAGCCAGACCACACTTCAGATGCTTGCATTATTGATAAATCCAGAGTACCATCTGGTTTCATCCCGTTTACTGCTCCACGCTTCCCATCTTTGTATTTTAGGACATTGTAGGAATAAACCTTTTCAAGTGCACTACACGCTTTCTCCTCATCAACAATTGGAAGGAGACCACATGCTTTAGCATACCTGAAAGATTTTCGTAAATATCACCGGTTAACCCTACATATGCCAACGGAAGATTAGTGGTGGTAGGCCACGATGAAGTGTTAGATGTAAATGATATTTTGTAAATTCATTTTATGGGGTGAGAGTGTGGGGTTGTCAGCAGACATAAGCAATTTAAAATGAATGCCCATCAATCTAAAACAATTGGCAAATTCAGATAAACCAACACAGAGAGAAAATGAAAATTATGGTTCAGGAACTCTTTTGTTAGGATGAAAGTGGAATATTTAGTTTTATCAACAAATTACCATTGTCCAGCCATCTGGTCAGCCTGAATATATGAGCTTGTACTGCCTCCACTGTTGTCATAATTGAAGTAGGAACCATTCCACAATTTCTCATAAACATTTTTTGCTTTCTGATACCTATTCCAAAAATATTCTTCAGAATCTCTATCACCAACAATACGTGCCAATGCTGAAGCAGCCTGCAGAGCAGCGACCCAAATCCCACCGGTGTACGCACTCACACCTTTAACCGACCATACATCATAAGTTTGATCAGGGAAACCTTCATTTTCTATCATTCCATCTCTGTCCTTGTCAAACTGATCCATATAGGCCATCGCCATATACACAGAAGGCCAAACTGCTCTTGCGAAATTCTTGTCACCTGTGGCAACCGTGTCTCTATAAACTTGGAGTACAAACTTCGGATTCAAATCTTTCCACCTATTTGAATCATGAAGATTATATGAGTTTACTTCAAACCACGGGTCATTTTGGCCAACATCATGAGGAACTGCACCAAAAACTTTCCTTGGTACCCACTCGCAGCCAAACACAATCTGCATTTTCTCGGGATCATTCATCATTACTGCTGCAGCAAAGTCTCTTTGGATACTAAGTTCAAGTTTGGGAAATAGCATGATTAGAGCAAAAGACGAGTAGAAATGGACATCGCAAGTGTTCCACATTCGATATTCAAGACCTTCAACATAGAGCAACTGACCAATATTTTCTTCTCCCTCACGAAGCAATGACGTGCCAAAAGCAGAATTTGATGCAATAGGAGACAACATATTAGCAATTGTGGATGACATTTTGTTTAAGATATTTGAGGAGGTATTCTCTACTTGAGTAACAGCAGTAAACATATCGATGGAGAACCTCTTTTCCCTTAATGGTGCTAAACTGTTAATTGGAGGCAACCCATCTGGAGAAGGAAAAACTATTATGTCAAAATTAAAACACCAAATTTGTGTTCATAAGAAAGAGGTGAATGGGATATCAGAAACCTGTCCAAATTGTTCCCCCGGCATTAAGATAGTAAAGCTGATTGAAAAGAGTCACAGGGTACCTACAAAAAACTTCAGGATGTTCAAAATTTTCTTCAGAGAAAAGGGTTTAATTGCGGATCGACCCTCTGTACTATTGCCCAATTGCGGATAGACCCCTGTAGTCTATTGTTGCAGGTAGACCCACTGAGAATATTTTTTTTCCTCTTTTACCCACAGAGAAAAGATAAACCTTTTTTTTTGTGACAAATAGACTTCTGAGGGTAAAAAGAGTAAAAAAATTTCATTCAGGGGTCTATCTGCAACAATTGAACTACAGGGGATCCATCCGCAATATAGCGATAGTACAGACACTCAGGGAGTCCATCCACAATTAAACCAGAAAAGAAAGAAGTTGTATGGATGAATCTGGAACATTTTTTTGAGAACAGGATGAATCTGGAACATACCACGGTGGAAGTTTCTTATCCTGCAAAATCGGCCGTTGCCAGTCTTCAATTTGGGATTCCCAATGGCTATGCTCTAGGTATGACAAGAAGCGACACATGAAGCATAGATTTAGATACAATAAAGTTCATAATTACTGGCATAAACTTTGTTTTAGCTTAAAACATCACAAAAATTCCACCTCAATGTACTACTTCAAGTCATAATTAGTAAATGAGCTGAGAAAGTAGACATCGTAGTATTTCAAGATTTCAGTTTACAGTAACAATAGCTTAACGTAATAGTAACAATGATGATGGTGATAATAGTGATGATAAAGATAGAATTATGATTATAATAATAATAGACAACACCATTCACATGCAGAAGAACATCAAGATATGGATGATAAGATTGAACATGGATACAAAATAACTAAAATGAAACCATAAGATGATTTAATTTAATAGCCGTTCAAGAAACATAAATGTAGAGCATGAAATCGAGAATTATAAGGAAACATATAATTGAAAATCAGGTAAAGATTAGTGGGTTTGTAGGTTGTTGCTTGTTTACAGCTTTAGTGATGAACAAGAAAGCTCTACGATTTTTCATAAAAGTATACCATTTCATTGACATTTTCCTCTATTATGCAACCTATGTCTTATTATACAACATTTATTGGTTGTTACTATTTGCTTACGATGAAACTGATGGTTCAACGTAGTTTCAAATTTACTTGCATGTCATAGATTAAATTGGATCTGCTTTAATGGTACCTTATCACCTGCATTATATCAGCTATGGAAAAGATGGGAAACCTCTGTGAGAGCTTCAAAACTAATTTGAGAATGCTAACAACCTTGTGTATTTTTGGAGCTGAAAAATTCACTAGTGTCTGAGCATCTAATCACCTAATTACATGGCAGGATGAGGCGATTGTGAATTTTTTTTCTTTATTATCAAACGCTCATGAAATATATTGCCTAAATAGGAAATATATCCATAAAGAAAAGCTATAAAAGTACAGAATGTACACATGCTCATGTAAACAGATCCAGTTCTCAAAGGGAAACTGTGATATTCATGTACACTGAATTGAGAAGAAAACTACCAGAAATACCGTCATGCACAAGATTTGCCGCCGCTTCGCTACCAATGCCATAGAATTTGGTATACCTCCTGTTATTAAATTATTATCATAAAAACAAATTATTACCAATGTTTGTACCTAGTGTTTATAATAGGGCCAATTGTGCATAGACCTCTATAGTATCACCCATTTGCGGATAGACCCCTTTAGTTTCTATTGTTGCAGATAGAACCCCTGAGTGACAATCTTTTGACTTTTTTACCCTCAGAAGGTCTATTTGTCAAAACACTATTTGCTCTTTCTCTGAGGATAAAAGAGTAATAAAAAAATTCACCCAGGGGTTCTACACAATGGAATTACATGGGGTCTATCCGCAATTGGGTGATAGTTCAGGGGGTCTTCTGCAATTGACCCTTATAATAATACCAACCCACCCACCTGTGGTAAGTCTTTCCGCTCGGAAACTTTACCGTAGGGCAAGCCCATGCAAGAGCGAATGTGACTGTACGAACAGACTGAGATGGTATTGTCACTGAAGCTGCAACTGCTGCTCCAACAGATGATCCTTCTTTGGAAGGCAATGAATTTTCTCTGATATCAAGGTGATCGAAGGATCCATTCTGTTTATTTAAAACAAATCAAACTTACGATTAGCAATTCTGAAAAATAAAATCAGGAAAAATAAAATCTCAACACCAAGGTTAATTGTCCTTGAAAGTATTTTAAACTTACTAACAGATATGCCAATCACGACCATATAAACTTAGAATAAAGGCAGAACAGAAAATGATGAAATACTTCTATGAGATAAGTCCTGCGGCATTGTTTTTTAAACAGATTGTTATAGGTCATGTGGTGTTGTTCACCACAAGCACACTTATTTCATAGTATGTGAGTTCATCTTAGCATCAAGTAAAGAGGTAATCAGCTCTAGTGTTACATCTGAACTCCTGCAAAATGCTGATCAATGCCTGTGAAAAAATATTGGTGCTTCATATCTCTGTTTATATATATATATATATATATATATAGAGAGAGAGAGAGAGAGAGAGAGAGAGAGAGAGAGAGAGAGAGAGAGAGAGAGAGAGCAAATCTCCTATAAACTTAAGTTTATAGGGAATAGGCATACACCAACTTTTCTATCCATTGATGTTGCATTGGGATCCATGAAAGATATGAAGCCCATTTTGAGATTTGTGCATCTCTTGATGGCACAAATCTAAAGGCAACATCAATGGCAATGGATACAAAATTTAGTGTATACTATTCCCTATAAACTTAAGTTTATAGGAGATTTGCTATATATATATATATATATATATATATATATATATATATATATATATATATATATATATATATATATATATATATATATATATATATATATATATATATATATTCAGATTTTAAATTACATTCATGCCATAACTTATCAATAAATGAACAAAATTGTATTTAACATGGGAATTGGTATGAAAAGAAGAAAATATCAGTAAGTCAGGTAAGAAATATAACTGGGACTAAGGATATAATATTAAACAAACATATGACTACACTGATAATCGGCTCATCAGATCAAATATTACCCATTACAACAAGGGAGAACTTATATATTGTCTTACCTTTTTTATTTCATCCCACATGTCCCTTGCTGTGAATGGCTCGGAGTTTCCAGATATTGAGAAGTAAGGACATTCTGAAACATGAACATCCTCCGTCTCTTGAGCTGCTATTGCAAAAGTAACTGGAGATTGACCATTTGTGGTTCTGCATTTGTACATTTTATTCAGGAGGGGGAAAAAGAAAATAAGAATCACATATACTAATTCATGTTTATCCTGTAATACAGGTATACACCTCAATCACATAACTAGTTTTCATGGAATAAGAAGTATGGATACTTTCACAGGTATTTGAGTTCAGAACTTTCTACCTGTGATGTAGAAGTACTCCACGGACACCATCTCGTTCTCTAGTGTTACCAAAAAGACATGAGGACATGAGAGTATAAGTCAGACATCAATATGTGGTAGGATAACACGATATATTGCCAAAACCCACATATTTAACCATTAATATTACATAACCAGTTGGTAAATCCAACCTCATTTTAGAATTGGCATGATTCCCAGTAAATCCAGAGTTCCCACCTACGGAATTCTGCATAGATATTTAAATATATCAAAGACAGACCTACCTATCTGAATATTGTAGTAGGAAGGAATTTGTAAAATATTGAATTAGACATAGCACTTCAGTCCATTTCTTGCAATTGATGAATCTGTCTGAAGATGAACAAAAAAATGAAAAGAAAAAAAAAAAAGACAGAATCTCTACTTACAGCCCATGTAAAAAGCAGAGTTACATCTGCAGCAGTCTTTCCAGAATTAGCTAACTGAAAGAACCCATTAAGAAGCTTAGAAAATAATGCGATTTATATGCTGCATTATAGCAAAGTAACTTCTTAGAGATTTGCATACTGTGAATGTAAACACTGCAACTGGGAGGCTGCTCTGCTGATAATTGTGGGGAATAAAAGGTGAAATCTGGCGGCATGTAATTTTGATTTCAGGGTCAGGTTCACCTAATGTGGAAACAAAGTCAAGGAACAAAAATCAATATGCTAAAAGTTTCTGAGTAATATTTGCATATGTCGGTTTTTGACGATTACCATCATACACTGTCCATGATCTTGGATACAAAGCATGATACGATGAACTTTTTCCATTCAGATTCCAGTCCCATGATTCAATTCCAGGATGGGTACTTCCTCTGCAACATGAAAATCCTAATGAGGTTCAATAGTTTATGAACTTCAAGAGTTTAAACCACTACAGTGCAATTACTTGCTTAAGATTTACTCTTTGTTTTACATATATACCTACATCAGAAATAACAAAATACGGCTTCTTACTTGGGAATATCTGGGCTTCTGGGTGACAAGACAGTAGAATACTTCTTGCCGTTAGGGCGTGAAACAAAAACCTACAAAAAAATATGGCATTCAGTATATAAAAATATATAATGAACTATATTAAATTTTTAGGACCTCTTGCCAACTGCAAAGAGGTTTTAACACTTAGCTACCACGACACTTTCATATGTATAAATTGATTTAGCAGATATAAAATCTAAGTACATTAAATAAAGGGTTATTACATGGTTATAGTTATACAGTTCCTTGGTCCATTAAATTGAATTAAACTTACTGAAAACTGATTTGCTAAGACAGGGCTCTCGTCACATATTTCAGGGAACAATTGCCAATGTTGAAAATAACCTTTGTAGCTTCTTCCTATACTTCCTGCACTGAAAATAACCATTTGTAACTGTGAGAAAACGATAAGATATATAATTTCTAGTAATTAAAAAGCGCTTAAGTGAAGACTTTCTCACACACAAATATATATTAGATTAATTGGTATCAGTCACCACAAGAGAAAGAAGTTCCACCTCTGATGGAAAAAGACTGCATTGCACAGTAGATAATTAATATTGTTCATCTTGATTTGTATGATCTTATATATTTCCTGAGTTACAATACTATGTGATCTTTCGTCAGATGATCATAAAATTAATGGATTTACTTAATAGAATATTTTCACCTCTAAATCTATTAAATAAGAGTAGGCTAAATATATGATTTTTGATGTATGTTTTCTTTATATCAATGAGATCAAGATGAATATTTTAGGACAAATTTTCAAAAACACCTAATTTTAGTATTTAATTGTTAAAATCGACCCACTTTTTATTTATTTAGCAATTTTGACCCAGTTTGACCAAGTCAGCCAAAACTAGGTCGTTTTTGAAAATTTTTAATTATAGTAACTACCCGAGATTGGCAATCCCGAGTAGTTACCAAAATTGAAAATTTTAAAAACGACCTAGTTTTGGCTGACTTGGTCAAACTGGGTCGAAATTGCTAAATAAATAGAAAGTGGGTAGATTTTAATAATTAAATACTAAAATTAGGTGTTTTTAAAAATTTGTCCCATCTTCAATTATCCAATTGAACTGTGAAAATAGACTTTGCTATCAAAGGAAGAAATTTTTCTTCTTATTACAATCGGTACCCATAATTCTCATATATAAATATTTATATAAACTTTATGCTTAGAATCTGAGCATTTCAATTTGACAACTCAAATCATTTATGCTGGGAAAAAGTGCATCTACCAGTAGTTTTCGTAACAGTTAGAATATGTTTAGAGTGGTTTGTTATTGCATTAATCTATTAAATAAATAGGGAATCTTCCAAGTAATTGCAGCAAATAAACTCGTGTAGAATCTAAGAAAATAGTGTTTTGACTCAATTTAAATGACCTACGTGTCTGATTTGAAAACAATTAGTTCTTATGTGTAAACATGGAAGTGAGGAATAAAGGTAAACTAGAATTTTGGACATACACAGAATTTTTCATTAAGTATTATTGTGGCAAAACTTCAATATAGGTCCCTAATGTATTAGTCAAATTTCATTTGAGTCCTTAATATTTAAAAGTCATCAGGAGATCCCTAACGTTTTCTCCGTCATCAAATTAGGTCTTTTTTTAGATTTTCCATTATCTATTGATGACGTGGCAGCTGATTGGATTGTCTTTTCTCTCTCCTTTTTGCTACATAACCCCCTATAAGTTTTAAAAATTATAAATAACACCCTAAAAGTTTTTAAAAATTATAAATAACACCTTTAAAGTTTGAACATTATAAATATCCCCTTAAAAATTTACAAAAGCTACAAGTGGTTTGCTAAAATTTTTACAACTAACCCCTAAAAGTTTTAAAATTACAAATAGCATCCTCAAAGTTATTTATAATTTTAAAACTTTCACTGGCTATAAAAATTTTGAATGTCTGTTTGTAAATATTTAGGGTTCCTTTATAGTTTTCAAAACTTCCAAGGTTGTTTGCATATTTTCTAGGAGGCTTTTATAAAATTTTAGGGAGTTATTTATAATTTTCAAAAGTTTTAGGGGTCTGTTTAGAAAATTTTTGGGGACCCTTGTTTAGAAAATATATGAAAGCTCCTTGAAGTTTTAAACTATAAATGGACCCCTAAATGTGTTATAATATACCCTAAAAATTTTATAAACCCTTGAAGTTCTTTAAAATATACAAATAACTTTTAGGGTGTTATTTATAATTTTCATAATTTTAAGGGGTTGGTTGTAAAATTTTTAGCAGATCACTTGTAGCTTTTGAAATTTTTGGGGGGATATTTGTAATGTTCAAAACTTTCAGAGTGTTATTTATAATTTTTAAAATTTATAGGGGGTTATGTGGCAAAAGGAGAGAGAAAAGACAGTCCAGTCAGCTGCCACGTCAGCAATAGATAACGAAAAATCTCGAAAAAGACCTAATTTGATGACGGAGAAAACGTTAGGGATCTCTGTTGATGACTTTCAAACATTAAGGACCCAAATGAAATTTGGCTAATACATTAAGGACCTATATTGAAGTTTTGCCTATTATTATAGTGTGGAGGCATACCCAATGCCACCTAAGGGAACGCCATGAGAAGACACATTTAAGAGTTTCTTGAAGGGGTTAAATGTTGCAGCCTGGAAAAAAAGAACTCCCATTAGTATATTTAACTGAAAATACTATCGATTTTCTCAAATGTCGCCCAAGCAAAATAACTGACTCCATTTAAAGATGAAAAGCTCACCCGTCCTCTTGCAGATTCTCTAAGATAGTTAAGGCACAATTGGAAAATAATGGGACCCTTCAATAAAAATAGGGATCCGATTAGATGATTAGAACAAAAATTTAGATCAAAAGATCCAGTTTCCGATATGCATACCATAAGAATAAATCTAACAGAAATTCCATCTGGAGTTGTAATAATACCATGTATAACAGCTCTTTCATAGTCATGGAAAACTCAGAGAAACTACGCTCCTTGTCGTCTAGCTTTCTTTGCCAAGTCAATATGGCAGGTAGCCCCGGATCCACATCGACCTACACTTAGATGTTCCAAGTTAGTTTGGCAGGGAAAATGACAGAATTAATAAAAGCAGTTTCAAGACACGAGGCTCATTATTAACATTGTATTGGTGAATATGAAGAGTGATAACCAGCAAATGCCTATTTGTTTATGATCCATCTTTCACACACTTCGCACTAAACTATATTATGCTTTTTTTATAGCCACTTACATGCACTTTCTGGTATTTAAACAAATTGTTCTTTTCTTATATATGATGTTCATTACTTATAATTTTTATTTACATAAAAAGCAATCAATAAGGTATCATTCACATGACATCAGGGTTTAGAGATTCTGAATATAATTCAGCAGTAATGCTATTTAGAAAGTGCCTTCCTTTTTGAGGGGAACTCCCTATTTGTAAGTAATAATTTGAGACAATGTACGACATCATTGGACTCAAGAGTATTGCCTGGAAGTCAGTTGGAGCTTTCATCTAGAGTTGGGACAATTTTCTCAATGGGATAAATTTTTAGAACTTAGTTAACTGAAAATTGAAATGTTTTAGGAACTTTATGACACGGCACTTTTAAGTTATTTACTCTTTGAAATTTCTAATTGAAATAAAAAAATTAATTACTGCACGTGCCATAAGAAATATAGTTTATAGTACTTCAAATATTGCTATTATTAAATAACTATTAACATCTAGCCAGCCATCTTAATTTAATTTGTAGTTGGCATCTTAGACAAACTTACATCATCATATAAATATTTATTAATTAGGTAAGCATCTCCATGTAACTCTATAAATTAACAAAAAATAGTTACTATACCGGATGAGTATCTTCCAACATAGCTGAAGGATTCAACACAGAATGCTTTTCCCCATTGCAAACTCCATTCTCTAACATCTTGACCTAGATGTCCTTCCTGGTCTGCAAACATTAAGAAAAAGGAATAATCAAGAATAATAACAGACCTTAATAAATTTTAATTATGTAAAACATGATATTTAAATACTTGCAATAAATTCAATACTATGAGTTTCTCAAGGAGGGTTTTAAAATTTTAGGAACAACTCTACCGGGCTAGAGAGGTTTTTAGAAGCCAGCTTTGTAGCCTTCCTAAGGTTTTTTCTTGGAACTAAAAAAAATAGAAGATACAAAACACTGCATGTATTGTCCAATCCCCGCTTCTTATCATATTTAGGTAGTCTACTTTAATTCAAGTCTTGAGCCAATATTAAGGTAAGTTCTTATGACCTGTAAATCTTCAATGTTCAACAAAACATCTGTAATATCTTTTTCCTGCATTTATGCAGAAAATTTAGGTCTAAATACAAATTCAATTTATCTTAGCCTGATTCTGTCATGCAGCTGGTTATTACGACCTTGACAGCTTCTCATCACAGTAAAACTTGAATTATTAGTTTACTACAACCAATTGTATCCTGGGACAACTTGAATTGGTCCAAATTTAATTTTCTTTTAGAGGCAATCACAACAAGAGAGAGAGAGAGCAAGCCAGTAAAACAAAAACGACAACAAGAGAGGGCTTTACAGTGAAACCAAGAAGTTCGGTTGGAAGCTGCAAAGACCACTCACACTAATCATGATGTATGAGTTCATGCAAACAAGGAGGAACCCTCCGAAAGAATTCCTATGAAAGATATATAATATTCATCACATAAATGTAGGCGGGAAAAATCGCCAGGAGATTTTTACACTAAACAATAAATAGAGGGGCTTTAATTTGGGGGGAATATATCGAATTTTACTCATTAACTTCTCTTTGTGAAAGAACATTTGTCAATAGACAGTACTCAGTGCCAACACAAAGTCAATTAATTCTTACTGATGGTAGCAGACCACCACAATAAACAAGCTTCCTAAATCCTTCACCAAGTGATTAACACATACCTTGTTTCAAATCCCATCTATAGTTTCCGGAATACAATGAGTCAATTGAGGGATAAATGGGAAAAAAGAAAAGGAAAAACTGTCAAGGAGGTAGTGATGTAGAATATAGTCATATACAGTCAAAATAACTTCAAAGTTCCGAAATGCTTTTATAAGGTGATACTTCTGTCGAAATTAGAGACATGAGATTACAGATCTATGAGAAAAGGGAAAGGCTGAGGGGAGGCAAATCGAGAAAGGACTGATTTTTTTTTCCCCACAGATTCATAATCCTATCCTTAAGTGTTTTATCAAGATGGATTGGCTAGCGAGTTTTGATATGATTCATTTTGATCCAAACTTTTTTTTTTCGTTACTATGCTTTAAGCAGTCCAAACTCTCCTAGGCGCTCCTAAGACGGCCAGAGTACTGCTTAAATCTAGGTGAGTGCCTAAACCGCTTTTTTAAAACAATGGTAAAAATGAAACAGAGAAGTGATGCAAGAGTGAGCAAAGGGCAAAAAAGCTAGTTAGGGGGATTATGATTTAAGTGATAGACTAGCCACAGTAACGACTATTTTACCGCAACATTGAGCAAGAGATAGATAAGGACCCTTCCAAAATATTCCGGTAATTGAAAAATGTTGCATCCATGATTCTAAACGAAACATCTCATATACATAAATTTCCACAAATCGAAGCCTACAAGAAAACAATTTCCAATTCCCCATCACGTAATAAGTAGAACACACTTCTTCTCCCCTGAGCCATTACAGCCTCATCTGCACTATTTTCCTACTACTTTCTGAATACAAATGGGCATGTAAGACAACATCTACAGCCTATTAGTAGTTGCATGCAACTTTTTTTTGGGTATCAGAGGAATTTTGGTACAAGGTTAAGTCGATCGCAATCGATACCAAAGCTTTATTTAGGTATTTCTTATGACCCATATTTTGGGCATTCAGGCATCTTTTAATAACAATTAACCCAAAATTTTCGAAATTGGGCCCAAAAAATCTATGATGAAAGTCATAGAAAGGCAAAGAGTATACGTGAACACAGATGGGATGATATAAATGTGATCATCCAAGTAACTCTTCAATATTTCAGTTGCATATTAATCCAAGTGAAGCAAACTCAATGAAATAGTGGCATACAAATAAAGTTACAAGAAAAAAAAGTTAATCAGATTGAAAAATCCTAACCTTTGCAATCCAAAGTGGAAGGGATCAGAATGAATGGTGGTGCTAGGAACTGGCTCTTCTTTATATAGATAAGTATGAGAAAGCTCAAGTCATTGAGAGATTTTTAAAAAAAGTTTATTTATTTATTTTTATTTATTTTATTTTTTCGAATGAGATCCCTTTTTGGGCACAACGCAGTGGATTCCTTCGAATAGTGGAAAGGGAGGAGGCAGACTTCAGCCTTCAGTTTGGACTTTAAAGCAGGTGTCGCTGTCAATACAAATGAGGAGGGGGACTTTTTTCTTTTTCTTTTATAGATATTGGTCCCCCATACTTTGATATTTTGACATTAGTCCCGCATAGTAATTTCAAATCAGTCCCTATGGCTAGCTGTCACTAATTTGGGAGGAACATCCCATTTAACTTAGCTTATATCCCTCTATTAAGAGCATGTTTGGGAAGTTTAAATTATAATCCACTTGGATTAATATCCCTCTATTAAGAGTGGGTGATTATCTATAGTGTTCGGTAAATTAGTAAATTACAATTTATTTTTAATAGTAGAGTGTTTGACAAATGAGAGGATTATAATCTATAGTGTTCGTAAATTAGTGTATTACAATCTATTTTAATAGTAGAGTGTTTAACAAATAAGTAAATTATAATCCATCATTATTATCAAAATGACCAAAAAGGACAAGAGATTGATGGTGAATTATTAATAAGACCTTGGATTTTGTGAAATTACGAGGGGTGTAATTGCCTTTTACTTGGTTAAACTTTAGAGCTTATAATCCATCAAAAAATACGGTATGGTACACTATCTTACGCTTTGGTGGATAATAAGACAAAATAAAAACACTTATCAAACATCTCGATGTGGCTTATAAGCCGCTTTGATAATTTTCCAAACAAGCTCCAAGTTGCTCCAATTAAACCTAAACTCATCTTTTAAATGTATCTGAATTTCTGGTCCCGTTCAAAAATAATGTTTTTAAAACTTTTTCTTAAATTTTTAAGATTTGAGAGGGAAAGTGACTGACTGAGGATAAAACTGTAATTCACCATGTGCGATTGACAACTAATCCAACTCGAGTTTAGCAATTTAGACGGCACAACTAATAGAGGAGCTAATATG